>CAUYON010050147.1:0-51058 GCA_963573935.1 Arctocebus calabarensis
TTTTTTTTTTTTGGTTGCAGCCGTCATTGTTGTTTGGCAGGCCCGGGCTGGATTCGAACCTGCCAGCTCAGGTGTACGTGGCTGGCGCCTTAGCCCGTTGAGCCACAGGCGCCGAGCCCTATTTTATTTTTTTAATAATGACTGCTAAAAAAACTGGAAAGTACCATGGGGCTTGCCTTAGTGGTGTGTCGTACTCCTGCTGCTCTGCCCTGCCTGGCTCAGGAGGTCTGGTCACCGGCGCTACCACTGCAGCCTTGCCCTGGGGCCTGCCCCAGAGGCCCTCAGCAGGCACTGAATGTACCTGCTTGTTCGTGGATGGACAGGGGCCAGCACAGGCTAGAGGGGCAGGGGGAGCAGCAACAGCAGGCTGAGCAGTACCTAGAGGCCAGGCACAGGTGGCCAGGAGGGAATCAGGGCATAGCTGGGTGACCCTGACCCGGGCTGAGAGGGCTCCAGGCAATTCAGAAATCGGTGACCATGGTCCACAGCTGCTCTGGCCTGCATCCAGGGAACACTGAGGGCACTGGCTGACAGGTGGCAGCCTTCTCTGTCCAGTTCCCTGGACCACCCAGGCACCTGGACAGTACCTCTGGGAAGAATGAAGGCCAGAGAGAGAGCGGTGTGCCTGGCAGAATGGCCACCAGACAAGCACCCCCAGCACAGGGAAGATTCAGTAGCACATTGTCCCTGTCCTGTAGAGCCTCCCAGAACCCCGTACCCTGACCCTTGGAGGAGCAGCAACAACCTACCTTAATCTGGGGGGCCAGTGAGTAGCAGGAGAGCTCAAACCGGACCTGATCATTCCCCTGAAATATGGAACACAGGATGTCAGAAGTCATAATATGGAGGTCTGGGGAGGACATGGGGACAGGGGCAGCACAAGGCACAGGCTCACAGGGTGGAGTGTGCACACATGCAGAGATGTGCACAGGGGTCACGTATGTGCAGACATGCAGCAGGAGAGGTGTGCACGGCTGGGAACCTGGGGGGGTAGGGTGTGCTCATGGGTTGTCACGTGGTGCACAGTTCAGTCCACAGCACAGGGGAAAGGGAGCCTGAAGGCCCAGGTCCTTGTCCGGACTGCCCCTGAGCTGCCCACATGAGGCTCTTTCTGAAGGTCTCCCACCTGCCTGACGCCCCCGTCCCAGACGGGAGACCAAGCTCCCTCCAGGGCCTGGGCACGCGGGTGCTTTGATCCCCACGCCCATAACACTGGGAGTCAGCCTTGACTTCCTCATCTTTGCAATGGCTGAGTGAGGGAAGGGGATGGAACCAGATGACCTGCAGGGCCTTTTACTCCTCTTTGCACAGGCAGGGAAACTGAGGCCCAGAAAGGGAAAAGCACACATAGCCAGGGCAGGCGCCCTCCTAGCCTGTACCTTCTGCTGTCACCCCGCCCCCACCTGAGCTGCCAATGCCCAGACACAGCCCCTGCTGCTGACCACACTGACGGTGACAAGGAGGGCAGAGGGTGGGCACTGGCCCAGGGAGCACAAAGCTGCCCACGCCCTGCCTGGTGGCCCGAGGGAGACTTAAGCTCTGTGGAAATCACAGAGGGACCTTTCGCCTACTGTGAAAACTGCACGCACAGCGAGGCAGCGGCGGGAATAATGTGTCATTTTCCAGAGTCTGGGCAGGCAAGAGGGAAGTACAGGCTCCGGCCCCTCTCCGTAGAGCCGGAGCTGCGTGTGTGGTGGGCGCGCCTCCCACACCCCCGGGGCCAGCCCTGCTCACCATCCAGTTCCTCTAGTGAGCGCTTATTACGCGCTGTCACTTGGAGAGCCACCGGAGACAGTGGGACTGACTCTTAACGCTGTTTTACAGGTGAGGAAAGTGAAGCTCAGAGGTGAAGCTGCTTGCTCAGGGTCACACAGCAAATGCAGCCAACCTGGCCGTTCACACTCAGGCACATAATGACCCCACGTCATTCACCCATACCCAGGATACGGACACCGAGGTGAGATGCGGGGCGGCCACAGCCCAACCCCCATGGGCAGCCTCATTTGGATCTGTGACGCGGAGTGTTGCCTACACTGCCACTCCCCTACGGCTTCACAGTTCCCCAACACAAAAGCAGCTTGTGCCTCCCGGGCCAGGCCCGGGTGGGCTGCTGTCTGCCCCTCCAGACGCCGCCGTCGGGACACCCATCTGCTCAGGAGCCAGAGACCCTGGATGAAGCCCAGCAGACGGCTTCCTGGCTCCAGCTCTGCCCTCGCAGCAGCTAGCCCTTCTTCCCTGACCCCAAGGCCCCAGCACAAGGACGCTCCCCTGGCCAAGGGGGATGCGGTATCGCACACATGTGTCCACATGTTGATATGTGAGCATACACGTGTAAACACACATGTGAGCACGGGTCCACTGGGACTGCAGGGCCTGGGGCTTTCCCATCTGCCCTGGGACAGCCATACAGATGGTGCCATTTACAAAATGTCTGTCCCCTTGCTGTGCCCCTGCCAGAGTCTCAGGCTCATATTTCCAGGCCCTCTCCCCAAAATGGTGGGAGGGAGGCCCTGGGAGGGGTTTGCTTTCTGCACTGCTCTCTGTCTAGGTGGGGCCAGGCTGGCAGCAGGCCCTGGAAGGTGACAGTGTGGCTCGATTTCTATGCCAGGTGCTGTGTGTGGGGCCACAGGGAGGGCGCTGCCCAGCCTCCAGGCCTCCTCATGGGTGGTTCCTGAAGGCCAGTTTCCCCTTCCCCCAGTGTCACTGGCTAACTCTTGCTGCCCCTGGACACATTGGTGTCACCCTCCCTAAGTCCAAAGGACCATCCTGTGATGGTGCCCAGTGTGCAGAGGACAGCCAGCCACAGAGTGAGCAAATAAACTCCTGCAGCCAAACGGATCCCAGGGGCCAGCTCCTGCCCTGCCCCCAGCTTTCCTGGTCCTTCCCACTCATGCCTGCAGGTACTGGAAATTGTCCCCAGACAGGATGCTGGGGGCTTTCCCAGGTACTGTACACAATGGGAAACTGAGGCATGTCAACCCTCTAGAAGAGGTGGCAGAGCCAGGGTGGACTTGGAGGCCCCAGTGATGATTGAAGTCTGACTATCCCTCCTGTGGCCCAAGTGTGAATGTGGGATGCCACCTACTATTCAGCTGCCATTGCCACAGAGGGCATCCTTCCCAGGGCTCAGCCCTGCCGGCCAGGGCAGGGCACAGAGGACCCGCAGCATCCTCCCCTGAGTCAGCCCAAAGGCCTCAAACATAAGCCTGTGGCGCCCTCTGGTGGCGCGTACAGTTCTCAGCTGCCTGTGGGCTGGTGTGAGGGGGGAAGGGTGCCTCTCTGCCTGGACAAGTGGGAGGGTACCCAAGCCAGGGTAGACCAACACTACCCCCCGCGTGCACACACACACTCCTACCCATTTCACAAGCCCTGAGTGCTGCCAAAATGAACCTTAATTGTACTGTTGGAGGGATCTTCTCTGGGCAGGACCCCTTCCAGAGTCATGATCCCCAGGCCTGCACTTGAATGCCTCCTGGGATGGGGAGCTCGCTGCCCAGCTCATTCTACCCAGATGAGATGGTTTGAGAAAGTTTGTTTATTATTCACTGACATTTGTTATTGATGGCTTTGTCTCTGTCCCCAGAACCGGTCTGACAACCTCAGCATCAAGAAACTTGCTTCACTGAATGTTCACTACGTGCCAGGCTGTGAACCTGGCACCCTCCAGCTCCCCACCTTGCATCCGCTCTCCTCCCCCTTGCTTGCTAAGACACAGGCTCCCCAAGGGCACACAAACCTGAGAAGTTCAACATCATGCTGGCGCCTAGCCTTAGAGCCATCGCTACAAGCTTACTGAACTAGCACCCAAGCAAATAAATGATTGCCCAACCAGTGCCATCCTGGTAGGTGGCTGTTTGCAAGGCCGCCCTCAGATCATGCCTCTTCCATCTTAGCTGTGTATCCCTGCGCCACAGTGACCAGGGTCTGCTCCCACCATCAGCACCTCTACCACCAGCCTGGGGAAGGTGAGGTAGTGAGCTCCCCGCCACGGGGAAGTTCAGAGCCTTCTGACTGTGGGGTTGTTAAGCAGCCAATTCTTGTACAAGGCTCTTGGCCTGTGTGAACTCATGACTCAAGAGTCTTTATAAAAACATCCCCGACAGTTGCCGTATTGTCAAGAAAGCCTGTTCCTAAGGGCTGCCATCTGCAGGGTGGCATGCTGAGGGCTTTCCTGCCTCCTGCCCTCCAGGGTTCCCCTTCAGTCTGCAGTGGTGCACACAGGCCAGAGGCAGGGGTGTGATGGGGTGAATTATGTCCCCCCAAAAAGAGAGGATCAAGTCTAGCACCTCAGAGTGGGGCCTCACTTGGTTTTCACAGAGCCAGTCAGGTTCAGATGAAGTCATTAGCACAGTGGATATGGCGCCAGCCACATATACTGAGCGTAGCAGGTTTGAACTCAGCCGGGGATAGCAAAGCAACAATGACAACTGCAATAGAAAAATAGCCAGGCGTTGTGGCAGGCGCCTGTAGTCCCAGCTACTTGGGAGGCTGAGGCAAGAGAATCACTTAAGCCCCAAAGTTTGAGGTTGCTGTGAGCTGTGATGCCACGGCACTCTACCAAGGGTGACATAGTGAGACTCTGTCTCAAACAAACAAAAAAGATGAAGTCATTAGGGAGGGCCTTCATCCCCAAGACGGGGGTCCCTATGAAAAGGGACAATGCGAACACAGAGACACACATACAGAGGGAAGATGATGTGGGGGACACAGGGAGGAGATGGCCTTGAAAAGACAGAGGACACAAGGATGGGGCAACAGCCAAGGAACGCCTGAGGCTGGCAGAAGCTGGAGAGGCCTGGAAGGATCCTTCCCGGTGCCACAGGGAGTGTGGCTGTGACATCCTGAGTTTGGACCTCTGGTCTCCAAAACTGTGAGATAATACGCTTGTGTGTAATCCGTAGTTTGTGACATGTTATTACTGTAGCCCCAGGAAACTAAGACTGGATGTAGCCCCCATTTTGCAAATGAAGAAACTGAGGCTCAGAAAGGGCAGGGGTCCTGCCCAAGGGCCTACACTGAGCCCAGCAGCAGAGCTTGGGAGTTTGAACCTACTCTGCTAACTTGGGGTCTCCAATTCTTTTCACTATATCCCACAGTGACTCAGAGACCTTGGTGATGATGTTCCCGAGCCTCAGCACAGGTCTGCCAAATGGGGTGACATAGCTCCCACAGCAAGGGGCAGTTGCGAGGGTGTGGAACAGTCAGCACTCCCAGTAAGCAGGGCATGGGGAGAAGCTGTCCTTCTTTTTCTGATTGGGGTCTTGACAAAATCAGTCTGCCTGCTGTACATTAAACTGTACTGGAGTCACAACCCAAAACTGCTCAAGGGTCATTGTCTGGTCTCCCTCACGGGGCCCCTGCCTCTTTCTCCCTTGCCCAGGCCTCCCCAGGTGCCACTGTCACTGTGCCTTACCTTTCCTGTGGCACCGTGAGACACATACTTGGCCCCTTCCCGCTGGGCGATTTCCACCTGTTTGCGGGCAATGCAGGGCCTGGCAAGTGAGGTCCCCAGGAGGTAGCGGTCCTCATACAGTGCACTGGACTGGACAGCAGGCCAGATGAACTCCTCTACAAATTCCTTGGTGACATCCTCAATGAACACCTGTGAGGAAGGAGCCCATGAGGGGAGCCCATGTTGAGCAAGGACAGAGCCCCGACAGAATGCAGAGTCCCAGGAGCTCAGGTGGCCTGCATCAAGGCTGACACCCACCATGGATCACAGTAAGCTTTTTCCTTCTGCATCTGCAGCAGCTGTCATTCACGGATTCTAGCATATCTCACTGTTACTCTCCCTCCTGCACTCATGGCAGACATTACTAATCAATCCTGGTACGCAATCTAGCTGACACTAGATATGGCTCCTAAATCCCTCCCAACAAGATGGAACTTAGTTGCCACCCAGGATCTAGAGCAGCAGCTCTCAACCAGGGACGGTTTTGTCCCCTAGGAGGCATTTGGCAACATTTGGAGATATTTTTGGTTGTCACAACTGCCAGGTCAGGGGGTGGGGCAGTAATTCTGGCATCTGGTGGGTAAAGGCCAGGAATTCTGCTAGACACTCTACTTATACAGGACAGCCAGCCACATGTAAACAGTGCCAAGGCTGAGAAACCCTGGTCTGGAGGAATGGCGCTTAAAACATAGACATTCGGGGAGGTCTCCTTTTAGCAAGACTCTGAGTGCAAACATGATTAATAATGCTGCTAAGACGTTATTTGCCGTTTTCACCATGTTGACATTTGTACTGATGGTGCAAAGCAATGATGGAGCAAGGGGTTTGTGCCTTTGCCTTCCCCAAACTGTATTCACAATCACTGCATGCAGGCCATACCCTCATATGGCATGCAGGCCATACCCAGTTTCACTTATGAACCGCCTCAGTGGAGAGGCAAAATGTTTACTTTTACTGAATCTCAACCCTGGAGTATGATATGTGAAATCCACACAAAGCTCTTCTGCCACAGTCTGAAGAGTAAAGGAAAATCACGTGTAATATTTGAGTTACAAGCTAAACTAGCCACTTTTTTCACAGACCATCAGATAGAAAGACATAATACGGTCAAAACTCAGTCTAAATGACTGATCTCAGACTCTTGGAGACAAGGAGACAAACTGGAAGGGATGCAGGCGAGGGGAGCTGACCCACGCTGTCCTTCCATGTCCCTGCCTCACTACCAGGCCCAACTCTGCCTCCCATTTGGTACCTTTTTGGCTCCGAGCTTCAGTGCCTTCTTCCTGGCTTCCTCGAAGTCTTCTTTCTGGCCGATGTTGGCCTGGGGAGCAGAAGCAGAGAGGCCCCATCAGCCCACCAGGCCCTAGGGAACAGAAAAGAGACTGAGAGAGACCACAGCCCACCAGGCCCTGGGGAAAGCCCTGGGCAAGCACCATCCATACACAGACGTTCCTCAGAGGTGGCTTGCACTTGACAACCCAGGTCACAGCTCAAGATCTGGAGAGGTTGGGAAACTTCCAGGAGCTAATCCCAAGAACCAGACCCTGATGCTTGCTGAGAATGGGGGTAGAGGACTGGCTGAGCCTGGCCCCGGCCACACAGGCTGCTGGGACACAAGTGTTCCCTGTCATTACTGGAAAATCTGTTTTCCTGGAACCCACCTATCTCTTACAGCAAACTCAGGGAGCCCTAAGTGCAACGCTCAGCTTGTCAGGAACTTCTGGCTTCCAGCTCACCAACACAGCCAAGGGAAGTGACTTGCCCATCCTGAGGCAGCTGCAGGGGCAGGAGGCAGAGAGGTCCATCCTCAGGAGCCCTGGCCCCTGGTTCTCATGGCCTCTGTCTAGGCCCTGACATGTTTTCCACTGACTGGTTGGTGCCTGAAGACCTGCTTCTTGCTCGCCAGACCCTGGAATCTGTCCAGAGCCCAGTAGGTGCTTGTCTGAAGTCTCACTCACTTTTAAGTCTGCCAGGTAGGTGGCCCAGGGATCTATACTGCCAACTCTGAGCTCTGACTGGTCCCAGGATCCTCTCATTCCCCCACCTAAACGTCAAGGGCATTGGGCACCATTAGATGTGGCATATTGACTAGGAAAAAACCACTCTTGGCAACAGTTAACTTTTATCTGTCCAAACCCATCCCCACTCCTTCTGGGGACAGGACCTTCTTTCCTAGGAGGACCCCTCTCTACAGGGACCAAAGGGAGCAAATCACATCTCCGACTCACTGGAGGAGCAGGCCCATGACCCAAGCTCAGCTCTAGTGACTAATGCGTGGTGGGCAGTGACTCTGGCCAGTGAGAGTCCCTAGGCCACGATGGTGAATGAGGGCCTGTTGGCAGCCTCATCTCCGAGTGGAGAAGCCAGGCTTGAAGCCGAGTGGAGCTGGAGACATGTGTAGGAGCACTTGGATCCGGCCATCATACCCTTGACTTCTCAGCTACATGAGCCAAGACCTGTTTTGTTGCATTTTCTTTTTCTTTTTTGCTTAAGTTAGAGAGGAATTTCTAAAATTTGCAACCAGGAGTCCTGACTAGTGCAGCCACATGGAGAAGGATTTAGAGGCTGCGTCCAGGTTCACCAGAAGCAAAGCTGGTTTTTTTTTTTCCTTTTTGAGACAGAGCCTCAAGCTGTCGCCCTGGGTAGAGTGCCGTGGCATCACAGCTCACAGCAACCTCCAACTCCTGGGCTCAAGCAAATCTTCTGACTCCACCTCCCAAGTAGCTGGGACTACAGGCACCTGCCACAATGTCCGGCCATTTTTTGTTTGCAGCCGTCATTGTTTGGTGGGCCCGGGCTGGATTTGAACCCAGCAGCTCAGGTGAATGTGGCCAGTGCCTTAGCTGCTTGAGCCACAGGCACCGAGCCAGCAAAGCTGTTTTGATTACGGATGACTGCTATAGACCCGGGGTGGGGAGTGGCACCACGCATCACCTGTAACCCTCGACCTGTCTGCCATCCCAGAACTAGATGACATGGAATCCTTCCAGCTTAGGATCCTACAATTATTGCTGAATTAGTAGAGGCTGAAGGCTGATGGGGCCTCTGCCGCAGCAGTCCCAGCCCATGGCCTATCTCCAAGCAGGCTGGCCCAGCAGCACTGCCAAAGTCACTTCTGTGTTGTTCCCCCTAACTGTCCCCAGCTCAGGAAGGCGTCTGGAGGATGTCCATTTCACAGATGAAGAAAGTAAGGCAGCTGAGACAGGCTTAGAGCAGGGAGGCAGGCTTGGACAGGTGACAGCAAGCAGATGGGCAGACTGGCAAGGACAAGCAGGACAGACATGCTGGCTCTTGCCTACCAGGTAAGCAATGACATCGTAGCCTTGTTCCTTCAGCCACACGAGGATGCAAGAGGTGTCCAGGCCGCCACTGTAGGCCAGAACCACTGAGCCTTTGCTGGACATCCTGCCTGGAGGGAATAGAGGAAGAGTGTGAGTGACACAGAGCAGCCAGTGACCCCTGCTGGCCCCTGCCCACAGCTCTTGTCCTCACAAGGCCCAGCCCCCACCTCCGTTTTGGGCAGCCTTATCCTCTGGACAAGCTGCCACTGGGGGAACAGGACGTTCACTTTCCCGCATCGTGCCCTACCCCAGGGACCCTGACCCTGACCCTGCACACCCGCCACATAGCATCCAGGGGCCTGGGGAGCTGATGTCAGAGTTGGGTGCTGACAGGGACAGGCTTCTCTTTGGGCCAGTCCCCACCAGCCAGAGAAGATGCCTGAGGCTGGGCTGTCCGAGCAGAGGCCAGAATGAGCAGGCTGTGGGGAGAGCTAGCTCTGCCTCTGGCAGCTGATGTGTCCCAGTCAGTGTGGACAGCGCTGGGCAGGGCTCTAGGGGGGGCCCGGTGTAGCCCTCCCCAGCACCCGCCATGAGCCCATGGAGCAGAAGCCGTCATTCCCACTGGGGAGGGGGACAGCAGGGCTCAGGCCTGGGCTGCTAGTCACAGGCTCTGGCTCCCTGGGTTCAGATTCAGCACGACCCAGCATGAGGTGCTGCCTCTGGCCACAGGGGACCTGGATGCTGGCGGGGGGTGGGGGGCAAGTTGCTGCCAGACACATTTCTACCTAGAGCCCCACTGAACCCTCACTCACTGGAATTTTAGCCACAGTGTCAAGTAGGTGGGAAACAGGCCCCTTTCATTGTCAAACGCTCAGTTAGGAGGTGCTCAGAGACCAACTTCTGCTCTCTCCTCACCCCTGTCCAGGTGAGGAAACTGAGGGCCAGAGGACAGGGATAGGCAGACATAGCACCTCCCTGAAACAGGGGTCCTTCCTAGGAGGCGTACAGGGTAGAGCCAGCCCCTGCCAGGATGAGGGGTGCCAGCTCCCACCCCACCCACTCCTCACTACACTGAGGCTTCATGGCTTGCCTCGGGTCCCCTGTCTTGTACTGAAAACACGTGCAATGAGAATAAGAGTCTGTCAGGCTAAGGTGGACATGACACAGCTGGTCTGGTCATTTTAAGTCCTAAGTGACCTTCACCTCCAGCCTCTCATCCTTACTGTTTCAGATCCCACCCTAAAGATGACCATCTGGAATAGTTTAGGAAACTAACTTTTAAATTGGAAACGCTGTAATAGATTGCCACTGACTTGCGCTGTTTATTATTTAAAGTAAGGGTTATTGTGGTCTTTGCTGTGAACCATTATATATAAAACTGTGATTGTGGAAATGGAAGAACAGAACAGTCTTGGAGAGGCTACTCCCACTGTCCTCCAGAATCGCTGGCCTTCTGACAAAGTTTGCTGGACCTATCCCCGTCTCTGCATATTGACTGACAGTGACAGGCAGCCGGCGGTAACAGTCCCACGGTCCTTTTGGCCAGAGGCTCCCCCTGAAGGCTCGGGCTGCATCAGGGCTTGTCCTGCCCGCCCTCCCGGCACTCCTCAGGTGGCTCTGAGAGCAGGTGCTGTTACTACACCCACTTTGCTGAAAAGGAAATTGAGCATCATATGCCCAAAGTCCTAGGACCAACAGGCAGCAGGGCCATCTGATCCTAGCCCCTGTGGACACCTGGCCCCAGCATCCCCCATTTACAGGGTATGTTTGTGTCTGGGTGGGAACATTTCCGCTGCAGTTTCACAAAGGCCAGAGCCACCTGGGGGTCCTTATTAGACACTATGGGGGCAGATCGTGTCTCTCCACAGACCTGGGGAGGCCAGGAGGGTCATCCCTCCATCCCTGGTGAAATGATGCAGGCTTGTCCTGAGCACCCTCCTGTGCCTGGGAGCTTGGAGAGGAGAAGTGGCTGCCCTAGGCCACCGGTCCTGAGCTACAGAGCCTGGACATGTAGCCAGGTGGACTTTGGAGCTGACCATACGCATGTGCCTGTCCCACAGGCCCACCACCTGCCAGCCCCAGGCTCACAGGCCCCAGCTGTCCTTTGGACTTAGTATCCAACCCCCTGCCAGGTTCTGGGCTGCCAGTGACTCCACAGGCCCTGACCCTGGAGCTCCCAGCTGGTGCCCATGGCAACCACAGCCAAGCAACTGGGCATCAAGGATGTAGGGAAGGAGAAAGAGAGAGGGAGGGAGGAAAGACTTGTGGTACAAAGTACCTGGGATTGGAGGTGTGCGTTCCCCACTTCCGGAATCTGTCTTCACAAGTCAGTGAACCACTCTGCAAAAGCAAAAGCTGTTGAGCTGTCTGCTTGGCCTCCCCAGACACCCAGTTCCTCCACAAATAGCCTCGTTGAGCAGGAGCTCTGGGAAGGCCCAGGAGCCCCAGGCCACCGGTCCTGCTTCCTGTACCAGGAGGCATTCAGGGAACATGTGTGAGCCTACCCTTATGTATTTTAGAGATGGTGGTGGTGGGTGTGCTGCTTCTTATTTTATTTTTTAATTGATTTTGAGACAGAGTTTCACTATGTCACCCTCGGTAGAGTGCTGGGGCATCATAGCTCACAGCAACCTCAAACTCTTGGGCTTAAATGATTCTCCTGCCTCAGCCTCCCAAGTAGCTGGGACTACAGGCACCTGCCACAATGCCCAGGTATTTTTTGTTGTTGTTGTTTTTGTTGTAGTCGTTGTTGTTGTTTAGCAGGCCAGGCTGGGTTCGAACCCACCAGCCCTGATGTATGGGAGCTTGGAGAGGAGAAGTGGCCATCCTGAGCTACAGGGCCTGGACATGTAGCCGGGCAGACTTTGGAGCTATGAGCTTTGGAGCTCAGAGCTAACCACTGAGCTACGGGTGCCAAGTCCTGCTGAATATTTTTAAACAGCTCTATTGAGGTACACTTAACATACCATAAACTGCTTAGTATTTAACAATCTAACTTAGCAAGTTTCAGCATGTGACCCACCAAGGACATCATTGCCACAATGGAGATGATGGACATACCCATCTATGATGAGCTCTTCCATTTGGGGTTATCCCCATTTTAGAGACAGGGAAACTGAGAACCTGCCCTAGACCTCACTGGCCTGGTAAGTGGCAGAGTCTGGCTCCAAGTCCAGATCAGCTCTGCTCCTTAGCCCACTGTCTAGGCACAGGGCCACCCCTCTCTGGGAGGCCCAGTGGGTCGTGCTGGCTAATGTGTGGTCTGGGTGGGTAAGAAGGTTCACCCCGCTCTGGGAGTCGGCCCTGCTATGCTCCCTCCCTAAGGCACCTAGAGGCAAGAGAGGGGGCACAGGAGTTGGGGGAGGGTGGTTCCTTGGGACAGACCACCTGCACCTGCTCCTGCCCAGCCTTGGTGACCCACCTTGCCTCACTGCCCATCAGAACACATATCACACCCTATTCTGTATAATTGTCTTCCCCCATCTATGAGCTCCATGGGGCAGGGACCGGGTCCCAGACGCATGGGGCAGGCAATCAGAATGATGCTGCTGGTTCTACCCTCTGGAGGTAGGACTGCTCCTCACAAGAGAAAGAGAGGGCTGGGTTCCCTCAAGGCCTGGATCTTCTGTGCGCTCATCCAGAAACCAGTGAGCCCTCCTGCCAGCGAGGCTGCGGGCGGGGACGCTGGGCTCTGAGCCTGGCAGTATGAAGGGGTGCATGTGCCAGGCGCGTGTGCCCGAGTGCATGCCTGCTCTTGTGTGTGTGTATGGGGTGGGGGGAGCTGAATGTACTTGGAAGTGTGTACCTGAGAGGGCGTGTGTCCCTGCACATGTGTGCCTGTGTGCACAAAAACAAGCTGAACAGGTGGGCTGGGAGAGGGACGTGATGGGACATGGCATTGTTTCTGCCCTCCCTGTGCCCCACCCCCAGCCTCAGCACAGGCCAGAAACTAAATGCAGCTGAGCATTCAATTTGGGGGACCCAGTGACAGGGAGAGGAGAGGGAGCAGCATGCAAGCTGATGAGTGAGCACCCACTGCAGCTGGGCACGGCAGCAGCTAAGTCCGCCAGGCCTGGGTCCCAGGTGATGACAGCCACTGTTATCCTAAATAACCATGACACACAGGGAGCTGCTAGACAGGCCCTGGAAGGGCTGATGAGGCTGGGAGCCTGGAGACAGGGTCTTTTTTTTTTTTTTTTTTTTGAGACAGAGCCTCAAGCTGTCACCCTGGATAGAGTGCTGTGGCATCACAGCTCACAGCAACCTCCAACTCCTGAGCTCAAGCGAGTCTCCTGCCTCCGCCTCCCAAGTAGCTGGGACTACAGGCGCCCGCCACAACGCCTGGCCATTTTTTGGTTGCAGCTGTCATTGTTGTTTGGCGGGCCAGGCTGGATTCGAACCGCCAGCTCAGGTGTACATGGCTGGCGCCTTAGCCTGTTGAGCCACAGGCGCCGAGCCATGACAGGGTCTTGTGACAGCAACTCACAAACCTTCTGTATTCTGGGAGGATCACAGGGTTTCCACCATGACTTAGATCAGCTGCAGGGCACCAGCCTCCGTGGCCTCCATGAAGCAACACCACACCTGCTCCACTGATGGCTCCAAACTGATACCTGTGACCCCTTCCTTCCCCACCCCAGCTGCAGACTTGCAGTACTGATTAACCGGAAATTAGTCTAGAGTAAGAATGCTTTGAAGAGAGAACCACTTTAAGTTAGGGTGATATTGTAGATCTTGTAATCTATGAGGAGGAATCTGTTTAATCTATAGTGTGATGATTGATAACATTGCTCATACTTGCTCTTACTGTGAAAGTATAAAAGTCACAAAGGGAAGCAGGAGGGCAGAATAGCCCTTTAGGGAGATATCCTCACTGCTCTCTGGAATTGCTGGCTTTTCTGTAAATAAAAGTGAATTGTTGATCTCTCATCTGTTTTTCCATTGATGGGCTTGGGTGACAGGTGGACAGATTCCTTGGTCCCGCAACACAGTGCCTGAGCTCTCTGAGTATGATCGCTCATCTGCCAACAGGGTGAGAGCAGCCTGCCCCTCACAGGGCCAGGAAGGATTCGGAAGGACGCTGGGGAAGGAGCTCAGAGCTGGGCATCAAGTGTGTGCATACTTAACCCTCAGCATCATCACCACAGCTGATTGAGGGCAAGTCTCTTGCTTGCTAGGCCTCAATTTCCCCATCTGTACAAAAACCTAAATGCCCAGGCCGGGTGTGGGGGCTCACGCCTGTAATCCTAGCACTCTGGGAGGCTGAGGTGGGTGGATTGCTTTAGCTCATGAGTTCAAGACCAGCCTGAGCAAAAAAGCAAGATCCCCCCCATCTCTACTAAAAATAGAAAAACTAAGGCAAGAGGATCATTGAGCCCCCAAATTGGAGGTTGCTGTGAGCTATGACACCATGGTCATACACAGGGTGACGGCTTGAGACTGTCTCAAAAAAGAAAACAAACCTAAATGCCCTTTCATTCTGACATCCAAGCACACTGGGCTTCCTCCCTGGGGGAGCTGCTTGGCAGACCCTGGCTGAACTCAGCGCTGCTCCCCTTACTCCCACCAAGGGCCCGAGACAGTTTTGCCCACCTCCCAGGCACATGCCCAGACATGCTTCACAAGAAGAGATACATGGGGAGGGGAGCGACCTCATGCCAAGCTGCCTGCCAGCCTGCCTTCGCTGGCATTCTCTGTGGCCCCAGACAGAGCCACCTGGTCAGCTTCCAGCAAACAGGGCAGCCAGCCGGGGAGCTCACCCAACACTAAGGAAAAAGCCACTTTAAAATATCATCCCAGCACTGTGGGAGGCTGAGGAGGGAGAATTGCTTGAGCTCAGGAGTTTGAGACTTACCTGAAAGACTAAGACCCCAACTCCTAAAAAACTGAAAAACCCATTACGGGTGCACCTGTAATCCCAGCAGCTTCCAGAGGCTGAGGTAGCAGGATACCCACAACCCAAGTCTAAGGTTGCAGTGAGCTATGATGCCATTGCACTCTGCTCAGAGCAAAGGGTGGGACTCTGTCTCAATAACAACAAAAACAAAATAATAAATAAAATGTCAGAGCTGGAGCAGTGACAAGAGCAGACACTAGGCTCAGAGTTACAGGTGCGTCATTTCTCAGTGGAGACTATCATTATCACCTATTTACATATGAGGCGCCTGAGGTTCACAAAGCCTAAGCACCTGGCCCAGGTCACAAGCTGGTGGCTTCAAAGCTGCTGGCTCTGTACAGCATATTCCACCCTGCACTCCCTGGCCTCTGGGAAACAGCAGGTCTTCTCCCCAGTGAATCACCTCCAGCTTCCTGTTTCTCTGGATGCCCTGCCTGCCACAGCTCAGGACTGCAGCCTCCTGGAATAATCCAGAACCCCTCCCTGGCCTTCTAACTCAGAAGAGCTTGGTTTATTTTTGGTCACAGAGGAAAGAAGAGCACATTCATTCATTCATTCATTCATTCTACTGTATCAAAGTGCTTGAGGGTACCTGGACCTGCCCCAAGTCTGGAGGGTGAGGAGGGAAGCCTGGCCAGGGAGGGAGGGAGCCAGAGGCTCGAAGACCAGATTTGCCCAGTGTTCTGGCAAAAATTGGAGCCACAGGCTCTGAATTGCAGGAAGGTTACCCCTTTCTGCATGGGCGCCCACAGGCAAGCTCCTTGGCCCAGGGCTGTGCGTTCAGTGCCCCACCAGGCATCTGGCTGTCCTGGCCTGTCTCCTAGGGCCCAGGGGCAAAGATGAGATGTGGCAGGGGAAGTGCTTATGCAGCAGGTGGCTCCAGGCCTGTCTAAACCCCAAGGCTCCTGAGGCCCCAGGCTGACAACTACCATCAGAGTTGACTGATTTCACAAGCCAGGCAGCCAGGCATGAGTTCTCAAGACTGCTGAGACTGTGCTGAGCCGGCCTCCCCTACCCCCAGACTCCTGGCGCTCAGTGGGGAGGATTCACAATCCATCCACTCTGTCTACTGGGCTGGGCAGAGCCAGAATTACTTCTCAGCTAGGCCCACAGGTGGCCCTCTAGGACATGCCCCCTCCCTGCCAGGAGGTGGCCAGGAGAAGGAATTTGTAATGCTGGGCCTCCAGTCCCACTCCTGGCCAAAGTTCTCTGCCCTTTTGTGGCTGGGTCTCCTTCCCTCAGCACAACCTAACCCCAGACCTGGTCCCTGAGCAGATAGACCCTATGCCTAGGTCTGGGAGACTTTAACGAAGCCTGGGGAGCTGGGAGGCTGACCCAAGGCCGCCACACCCTCTCCTGTCACTGTGCTGGGAGCCAAGGGGTCAAAGCCCAGGCCTCTAGGTCTTCCCCTGGGAAAATGACAAGTCTGCTCCTGGCTACCCACAGTCAGACCCTGCAGGAGGAGACGCCCCCCTTAGGAGACAGGAGCACTTGAGTGGGTCCCCGGCCCTCCTCCTAAGGAAGTGGCCTGGCAGGATGGGACAGGAGTTTCCTCCATTTCACAATGACCTTGCCTTCCCGGAGAGCACAGCCGCCCATGGGGCCAAAGGCAACAGTTACCCGAAGGGCAGACATTCCTGCCGAGGGGCCCCTCCCACAGAGGAGGCCAGAGCCGGGAGGAAACGCCAGGCCACCCGCCCCACCTGGGCAGAGCCTGGAGGCCGCCGCTCCCGGCAGGGGAGGGAGGTCAGCCACACTTGAGGCCGAGGGTGGGCAGCGGGGTCACGGTGCCCACCTGCCCAGGGTAAACTGAGACTCAGGGGAAAGTGGTGCGCCCCTGCCCCAGAGAGTGAGGGGGTGAGGCCGGGCTGCAATTTTGGTTTCGCGCAGAGAAAAAGAGGCGGTGATAGAGACCGTGAGTCGCGGAGGAGACAAGAAAATCAGCGCCCCCTACACGGCCCGGAATCCCAAGGTCCCCATTTGGGGGCTTCCCTGCACAGAGGAAGCCGGATCGGAAAAGGAAAATCCAGAAGAACCCAGCCGGCGCAGGGAACAAACGACTCTACCTGTTCCGGACCCGGGGACTCGCGGCCAGCCGGGGCCCCGGCCCGGTCGGAGCAGCAGGGACCCAGCCGCTGAGCTTCAGAGCGGCAGGGCCGGGCCCCGCCTCCTTCCCTCCCGCCCCGGCAGAGCCCGGAGCGCCGGAGCTCGCGTCGGCTGGGTCCGGGAAGGGGGTGGCCTAGGCTAGGGAGTGGGAGGCGCCTTACCCGGGGCCGGGCGGCTCAGCAGGCGACGGAGCAGGGCCGGCAGGGACTCGCATCCCGGGTTATAAGCACCAGTCCAGGGGCAGGGCCGGGAGCGGGGACACGTGGGGGTGGGGTGGGGAACTAGAGCAACAGACCCCGCCCACGGGCCCGGCCCCCGCCCGGAGCCTCTCAGCGTCCAGAACCACCTGCGGGTGGGCCGGAGCGGGCCCCACCCCCTGCTTCCCCCTGCCCCTCCCCTTCCCAGCCCCACCTCCAGCCCCGACCCTGGCCCGAGCGGCAGGGCGCCAGCATAACCCCCCGGGGCACACCGGCGTGGGTCCCTCAGCCCTGACACGCGGGCTGGGGGTGCCCGGTAGAGGTGGGAACCCGCAGAACTGGCAGGGTGACGCCAGCCGTCTAGCGAGAGACCAGCCAACAGGCCCTGGGAGAGCGTTTAAATTGCTTCAAGGTGGGATCAGGATGAAAGTCGCTGGGGCTCAGGGAGCCTGGCCCTCAGTTTCACCCCGGCTCCCAGGCCTTTCTGGAGCCCTCGAAGCCCTTCCCTTCACCCCACACGAGCCAGCCCGGTGAGAAAGCCGAGGAGGAGCTGGCACCAGAAGGCCTGGCTTTCGTCCGTTGGTCCAGGCTGGTTCCCTGCCATCTCTTCCAGGCCTGGCACCTGATCAAACTCCGCAGGCACCCAGTAAGTGGTGACTAAACGACTGGCTGGCGCTAACCCATTGGACAGCAGGAAAGGTAGAGGTTCACAGAGGTCAAGTCTCTTGCTTGTAAAAAGAAATTGGGAGTCTGGCCTTCAGAAGGTTCTCTGCATCAGAAGTTTCCCAACCTGGTCTGCAGGCTCAAGGTACCAATCATTGCAACCACAGCCCCAGTGCACAGCAGGTCCTGGGACCCCCGCCAAGGCGTTTGCTCTAGAGCTAGGACTGACACCAGAGGGAGTCTGGGGGCTCCCTTCCCCAGCTGGCTCCCAACCTGGAGGAGGTGGGAGAAGCCCGCCTAGCTGCTGCCCTGAGGTCCCCACTCCCATGAGTCCCCATCCCACCTCCTCAAGCAGGTGGCCGGGAACAGTAGCTGTGAGTCATTCTAGGAGGGAAAAGGCCTTAAACCAATTTGCAAAAAAAAGCCACAGCTCAATTCCTTCGAGAGCCCCTTGGCCCTCTGGCACCCAAGCCCAGGGTGTGGCCCATGATGCTGAGGGCGCCCTGGTGAGCCAGGTGGGATTGGGTCCCATAGGTGACTCCATGCACCTTCCTACCAGGAGGTGGTGTGATAGCTGCCCCAGTCCCCACCCTAGTCCAGCACTGGAGCAGCTCTGGGCTTCATGAATCCTCTAGGCCTTCTTCGCTGACAGGAAGCAAATGAGGAACAGCCACAACACAACCCACTCAAAGCCCTTGTGCGACCTCAGAGTGGTCACGCCCCAGGGTGGCCTGTTTTCTCATGTGGAGAGCCACCCCAGGGAGAGCCATAACCCTGTCTGTCTCCATCTTGCCTCCCCTGCATGAAGCAGCCACCACTGCTATCCCCACGTGCGGGGAGAACCCATAGCACCAGGGGCGGGTGTGTGTATGTGTGTGTGTGTGTGTGTGTATGTCTTTCCGAAGGCCACACAGCTTGCGCATGGCAAAGCAGAACTAGAATCCAGTCTCCGAAGTTCTGGCCCAAACCCTCTGCTCTAGCTCAGGGTTGAGCTGAACTGGGGAAGAGAAGAGGTCATAGTCCCAGGGTCACAGGCCGCTGGGACCTTTACTCCCTGCTGCAGAAATGGCTCTAGCCCAAGGGACTGTCCCTTCCTGACGCACAGGCACTGGTGATATAAGGGGCAGTGGGGTCACCACTCTCCTGAGAGGAAAACAGAGGCCCAGACTGCCAGCAGGGACCTCACCCCACTGAGTACCTGGATGGATGGATGGATGCCCAGAGGCAGAAACTAAGGTGGCAGTGGACTGGCCACGTTCTACGTGATCCCTTCTATCTGCTAGGTGGACATTAAGCCCTGTCTGTTACCCTGTCCGTCATTAAGCCGTCATCCTGCAGAGCAGTTCCTGGGCCTGTGGTGGGGCATGGCCCAAGGGGATTCCCCCCTCCCCCAGAGGCTGGGGACCATGGCCTCTGACTTTTATCTTGCCCCCTGCCTATACTTAGGTGAGGGCTTCTCAAAGAGCCTATGCACCTTCTAGGTGAGTGATCTTGGTGGTGTCTCTAAAAATAAAGCAGCAGCCAGGCCTGAGCGACTGGACAAACTGAGACTTTCCCATTCTCTAAATGTATCCAGTGTGCCCCTTTGTCTTCAACTACTCTGCTGTCTTCTCTTATAATTTTATACTCAAATTCCTCCCTGCTCCTCTTGCACACCTCAGCTACCCCTCCAACCTTTCCTCCCCCAGCAGCTTAAAACACAAATCAGAGCAGGTCACCTCCTTCTTAGAACCCTTCGATGGTTCATTTTTCCCCCATATCAACTTCTTCTTTTTTTTTTTTTTTTTTGAGACAGAGCCTTAAGCTGTCACCCTGGGTAGAGTGCCATGGCATCACAGTTCACAGCAACCTCCAACTCCTGGGCTTAAGCGATTCTCCTACCTCAGCCTCCCAAGTAGCTGGGACCACAGGTGCCGGCCACAATGCCCGACTATTTTTTTTTTTTTTTTGGTTGTAGTTGTTACTGTTGTTTGGCAGGCCCGGGCTGATTCGAACCCACCAGCTCTGGTGTATGTGGGTGGTACATTAGCCACTTGAGCTACAGGCGCCAAGCCCCCATATCAACTTCTAATTGTCCTAATACCATTAGTTGAAGACTTCCTTTTCTCTGTTGCATTATGTTGGCACCTTTGTTAGCAATTCATTGACCTTATAAACGTGGACTTATTTCTTTTTCCTTTTTCTTTTTTTTTTCAGTTTCTGGCCAGGGCTGGGTTTGAACCCGCCACCTCTGGCATATGGGGCCAGTGCCCTACTCCTTTGAGCCACAGGCACCGCCTCTTATTTCTAGACTCTCTATTCTGTTCCATTGATTTATCTATCTGTCCTTGTGCTAATGTCACCATATTACCTTGATCACTATAGATTTATAGTAAGTCTTGAAGTCAAGCAGTGAATATCCCCCACTTTGTTCTTTTATACAACTGTTTCAGCTAATGTAGGTCCTTTACGTTTCTATATATATGTAGCAGAACAAGCTTATCAGTTAATCTGAAAAACATGCTAGGATTTTGATCCGGAGTACAATAAATCCATATATCAGTTTAGGGAGAGTGGATATATTAACAACATAGAATTTTTTTAATCCATGAACGTGATATATCTCTCTCTTTGTATCTTCTTAAATTTCTCCAGTATTTAAGAAAACTTAAAACCATTTATTCAAAAATATTAATTGCTGGCTTGGCGCCTGTGGCTCAACGGGCTAAGGTGCCAGCCACGTACAGCTAAGCTGGCGGGTTCGAATCCAGCCTGGGGCTGCCAAACAACAATGACGGATGCAACCCAAAAAAATGGCCGGGCGTTGTGGCAGGCGCCTGTAGTCCCAGCCACTTGGGAGGCGGAGGCAGGAGATTCGCTTGAGCCCAGGAATTGGAGGTTGCTGTGAGTTGTGATGCCACGGCACTCTATCCAGGGTGACAGCTTGAGGCTCTGTCTCAAAAAATATATATATATATTAATTGCTATATACATAAGCAATGGGAAAAGAACTAAAGCAGCCAGTAGGAGGCTACATCTTGAGATAATCTTGATTTGGGGTAAATTCAATTTTCAGTTTAAACCAGAGGTGTATCTTTATTTTTAATTATTTATTTATTCATTTTGAGACACAGTCTCACTTTGTTGCCCTCAATAGAGTGCTATGGCATCATAGCTCACAGCAATCTCAAACTCCTGGCTCAAGCCATCCTCTTGCCTCAGCCTCCTGAGTAGCTGGGACTAGAAGTGCCCACCACAATGCCTGGTTATTTTATTTTTTAGAGAGGGGGTCTCGCTCTTGCTCAGGCTGTTCTGGAATTTCTGAGCTCAAGTGATCCACCCGCCTGGGCCTCCCAGAGTGCTAGGATTACAAGCCTCAGCTGAGAGGTACATCTTTAAGATGGTGTTAAAGTATACACAGTTGACCTTTGAACAACACAGATGTGAATTGCAGGGACACCCTTTAATGCAGATTTTCTTCCTTCTCTGCCACACTTGAGACAGCAAGACCAATGCCTCCTTTTCCTTCTCCTCTTCCTTCTCCTCCTCCTTTTTCTCCTTTCCTTGTCTTCCTCCTCCTCCTCCTCAGTCTACTCAACACAAAGACATGAGGATGAAGCTATTTACAATGATCCACTTCCACTTAATGAATAGTAAATATGTTTTCTTCTTCTACTTCTTCTTCTTATTATTATTGTCATTATTATTATTTTTTTAGCCAGAGTCTCACTATGTCACCCTCGGTAGAGTGCCATGGCATCACAGCTCACAGCAACCTCCAACTCTTGGGCTTAAGTAATTCTCTTGCCTCAGCCTCCCGAGTAGCTGGGACTACAGGCACCCACCACAACACCCAGTTATTTTTTGGTTTCAGTTGTCATTGTTGTTTAGCTGGTCCAGGTCAGGTTCAAACCTGCCACCTTTGGTGTATGTGGCTGTGCCCTACTCACTGAGCTACAGCACCAAGCCTATTATTATTATTATTGGCCCTCAGTTTCAATGGAGGTGCCAGAGATCCGTCTTGGCTCTGATGTCAGAGCAATGTTTTATGGTTTTCAGTGGAAAGGTCTCACCTACTTTTCATCAAATTTATTTCTAAGTATTTTAACTTTTTGATGCTATTATAAATCATATTTTTAATTTTATTTTCCAATTGTTTGTTGCTAGTATGTATAATTGATTTTTATATATTGGCTTTGTATTCTGCAACCTTACTAAATTCATGGATTAATTCTAGTAATTTTTTTAATAGAAACAGTTTCTCTTTTCCATTTATTATCTTTGTGCCTTTTTTTCTTGCCTTATTTCAATGTTAAGAATCTCCAGTACAATGTTGAATAGAATTGGTGAGCATAGTTATCTTGTTCACAATCTTCAGGAAAAGCCCCTATTCCATCTTTCATCATTAAGGACTATGTTAGTTATAGGTTTTTATAGACTTTTAAAAAATCATATGAAGAAGTCCACTCTTCCTCCTAGTTTGTTGAAAGTTTCTTACGCTATTTTTGTCAGATAGCTTTTCTACATCTATTGAAGTAATCATATGATTCTTTCTTTTGGTCTACAAATATGGCAAATTCTATCAATTGGTTTTTCAGGTGTTGAACCAACCTTGCTTTCCTGGAATAATTATATATCGATAAAGCTGATTAAAAAAATTTTTTTTTGGCTGAGTGTGGTGGCTCATGCCTATAATCCTAGCACTCTGGAAGGCTGAGGAGTGTAGACTGCCTGAGCTCAGGAGACTAGCCTGAGAAAGAGTGAGATCCTGTCTCAAAAAAAAAAAATAAATACCTAGGTGTCGTGGCGGGTTCCTGTAGTCCCAGCTACTCAGGAAGCTAAGGCAAGAGGATTGCTTGAGCCCAAGAGTTTGATGTTGCTGTGAGCTATGATGTGACAGCACTCTACTGAGTGCAACAAAGTGAGACTCTGTCACCCTGGATAGAGTGCTGTGGTGTCATCATGGCTCACAGTAACCTCAAACTCCTGGCCTGAAGTAATCCTGCCTCAGTCTCCAAAGTAGCTGGGACTACAGGCACCTACTACAATGCCTGGCTAGTTGTTTGTTTGTTTGTTTGTTTGCAGAGACAGTGTCTCACTCTTGCTCAGGCAGGTCTTGAACTCCTGAGCTTAAGCAATCCACCATCTTGGCCTCCCAGAGTGCTTGAACTATAGGTGTGAGCCACTACTCCTGGCCTGATTTTTAAATTTTTAAGAAAAAAAAAAAGGGAACCTTTGGGTCAAAAGAGACATAAAAGACACAATCAATCACAAGGTGTAGACCTTGTTTGGATCCTGATTTTTTTTTAAGTGCAAAAGAAATATGTTTATGAACAATTGAGAGTTTGAACACTGACAGTATATTTGATGATAGCAAAGAATTACCATTGATTTTTTTTTAGGTATAGTAATGATTGTTAAAAAAAGATTTGTAAAGTTTTAGTGATGAATACTGAAATATTAATAAATGAAATGATTTCTGAAATAAGACTTTGATGAGTTCATCTCTTTTAGGATCGACTCTCCAGGCTTATGCTTCTTCCTCCTCTGCCCTCACCTGCTGTGCACCTGCTTGTAGTTGCTGCAGTGTGTCGGGCTCTTTCTTGCTGTATGGTCTCTGCACTTACTGTTCCTTAGAGAGGCCTCTCTAACCCTCCTCTCTCCCCACCAGATCAGTTCCTTGTCATATGTTCTGATGCTGGCACAAGGCAGAGGCCTGAAGTCTCCAGCAGCAAAATGGAGTAATGTGAGGGCTCTAGTTCCTTCTCTGCTCTCACTGCTGTTGTCTTCGCCTAGATAACTATGACCTGTCACCTGCACCTGTGCAGAGACTCCTCACCTGTCTTCTTGCCTTGCTCACCATCCACTCTTATCCACGCTCCACACAGCGGCCAGGGTGGCTTTTCTAAGGGTTGACTCTGCAGCCAGGGTGGCCACTTGTCTGAACTGCTGCCGGACAAGCTGAGTGGACATCTCATCTATACCCCAGTGACCTGAAGGCACAGATACAGCCTGTGCACAGAAGCAGGGAGCAGGCTTCCTCCTCTCCTCCCCCTCTCTCCTCTGGACCTGCTGGGTGTGCAGAGACTTCAAGGACCTTGCCCTGAACCAGAAGTCACTTTGCTGCTGCCCAAGTCTGGGCACTGGCCCTAGAAACAGAGTGTGTCCTCCAGGCTGGACCTCAGATTGCCAGTCTCCCCCCCAACCCCCCCAAGAAGAACACAGAGTCCAGTTGTTGGGTTCTTGGAAAAAACACATTAGGGCATTTGGTGAGGGAGCTGCAGAGCTGTTTTTCACCTCTGATGGTGCAAAACAGCCTCAGAGGCCAAGTGGCACCAGGGGCGGGGCGACTGGACAGAGTCTTGGCTAACGATAACTGACAGCTGGAAAAAGAGAAAAGGATAACACCAAACTGGCCCTGGCTGCAGCTTGAGTGGGCAGCGTCCCCTCTGCTCCATGACCATCCTTGTGGGCAGGGTAACAGGATGTGGGAGTAAGGGACTGGGTCAGAGCCTGGGCCCCAGGCCTGCTCTCCCGGACTAGCTGCATAACTTTGGAAAGTCACTCTTCGTCACCAGGCTCCGTTTCATAGCCTCAAACAGAATGGGAAGGGGTGGTGGGGGAGGATGGGGGCTGGATGAATGGACATTCCCTTTTGGCCCCTTAGATCTTGAATTGCCAAAGGCCCTTCCATCTATCCCCTGGGAGAGTAAAGACCCAGGCCCCTGGTGGTTAGAACCCTGGGCTCGGGGGTCAGATGGGTCTGGGTTGTATCTTTCTCTTCCCCTCCAGGCTGTGTGAACATGGATAAGTGGCTCATCTTCTCTGAGTTCCCATTCCCTCATATGTGGAAAGTGGATACTATTTTTTGGCTCTGGAGCTCCTGGGAAGATTAAATAAACTCAGATCCATAAGACACTGGTAGAGACTCAACAAATGGTAGTTTTACAAACACAAGAGGCCTGGAGAGTGGCCTGAGGAGGAAGCAGGGGAGAGAGGGGAGTCTGTACCTTCCCTGAAGGTCCTGACTCTGCACTGCCTTGGCCCTGGGGCTGACCCTTCTCTCTTCTTGGGCTGCAAAGTCCTGGTTCCATAAAAAATTAACAGCCCAGGCGGCGCCTGTGGCTCAAAGGAGTAGGGCACTGACCCCATATGCTGGAGGTGGCAGGTTCAAACCCAGCCCTAGCAAAAAACCGCAAAAAAAAAAAAAAAAAAAAAAAAATCAACAGCCCAGGAAAGAACAGGGCCCCAGTTCTGACACATGACCCCTAGGGTTGCACAAGGAAGGGTGTTCAAGCCAACTCACAGGTGGGCCCTGGGTGCATTCGGGTATGGATGGACCTCCTCCCCCAGTCTCTGTACCCAGCCTGGAATTCCACCACCAGCAACTTCTGTGCTTTAATCTGGGGGTCAGCAAATTATGGGTTGAACCTGTTTTTATTAAGCCTGCAATCTAAGAATGGCTTTTACATTTGTAAGTGTAAAAAAAGATCTCTCTGTAAATCAGAATAATACTATCTCATGACTGTGAAAATGACAATAAACTTGAAGTCTAGTGTCCCCACTGAAACACAGCCGTACCCATCTACTTCTGTGTCCTCCTAGGCTACTTCTCCAGTGCAACGGCAGAGGTGAGTAGTTTTGGCAGAGACTAGTGTCTTGAAAAGCCAAGAATATTTACTAATCTGGCCCTTAATGGAAAGACTTTGTAGACTGGTTTAAAGGAAACTGGTAGAAAGAAGTGCCCTGAGGGATAAGAAGTGCCCTATTGGGGCTGTTAGCTAGGAATCAAGAGTCCAAACCTAACTGTAACCAGTCAAGTGACAGAGTCACATTCCCTCCCTGTGCCTCCCTCTCTCCATCTATAAAATAGACAGTGATTTCTTCTCTGTTTGTCCTAGTATTGCTGGATGTCTCGGTTTAGACAGTCTGATTGTCAGTCATAATAATCCGGGAAATAACTGTGACAGCTTTTCCTTTGCCCAGGTGAGACAAAGGGGACTTTTGGGGAAGATGATCAAGTCACACTAAGCAGGAGGAACAAAGAGAAAGGAACAGCTTTCCATTAGCCCAGGAAGGAGGCCTGGGGAAGACTAACAGCTCTGGGCTGTGCTCCATTTTTACCTGCCCTTCCCCCAGCACCCTGGAGCCAGTACACACATATGCAATCTCCCCAGCTCACTGAGTCACAGCCAAAGTCCCTTTAGTGGCCCAAAGTACCCACAGGATCTGCCCCAAGCCCCCTGACCTGTCTCATCCAACCCCTCTCTCCCTTTTCCCTCCCTCCCACCCACCTCCAACTTCCTGCCTCAGGCCTGGCACCTGCTGTTCTTCCAGGAACCTCCTTCCCCTCCTTGTGATGTCCCATGATGTCCTGTGTCCCCTCACCTTCTTGAGGGCTCTTCTCAAAAGCCATCAGCTGGGGGATGCTTACCCTGACCCTGCTCCCACCTTTCCAACTTTTCTCCTCCCTAACATGCCATCACTAAATGGGCAGGCCCACATTTCCCTTTTCATTTGCTTGCAGTCCGCATGCCCTTTGCCATTAGAACATGAGCTTGTGAGCACGAGGATTTCACGGCATTAAAGTAAAACTCATTTGAATCTTCAGTGACAGAGTAAACGAATGAATTCAATTCATTTATTACAATACTAAAATCTATTATTTAATCATGAATAAGCCACGAAGAAAATTATCTCACTTATAATGTGGAATCTAAAAAACCAAAAAGTTGAATACACAGAAATAGAGAAGAAAATGGAGGTTATCAAGGGCAGAGACAGGGAGAAATTGGGGAGATGTAGGTCAAAGGGTACAGAGTTGCAGACATGTAGGGTGTGCAAGTCTAAAGATCTAACATAAAGAGGTTTTATTTGGGATTTCTGCTGGACTCCTACTCTAGTGCTCCGCGATCAAAACAAAGGGGTGCGTGGGGTGGGTCTCCCTCCCCGCAAAGCTCCTTATAAAGCAAAATAAGTAGACAAAGACACCACATTGGTTTAAAAAAATGTTTTTATATTGTACACACACGCTGGGTTCAGAATGACAGTGTCAGAATGTGGACAGGGACGGCAGCTGCCGTCAGCACAGGGTCTGCCCCTCCCCTTGGGCATCCTGGTGCCCTGTGTGCCTGCCCAGCTCCCTCTGAGGCGTCACCCCCAGCCTTGCCTGGGGCTTTGCCACCTAAAGGCAACCTTTGGCACCTGCCTGTGCGCACTCAGGTCCTCGCTGTCCTGGGATCAAGGCTAGGCAGGGGGTTGTGTTTACTGACGGTTTCATTGACGCACAGGAGAGGCAGAAGATGACGTTCCTCTTGCTACAGCAGATGGCATGGGCCAGGGCCACCCTGTACCGATTCTACCTTGGCCAGGCAGTGGAGGCCGGTCCGCTCCTCCCCGCCCCCCTTCCTAGGGGGTCACACTGGTCCCAGAGCTACAGCTAGTGACCCTGCCAGCCTCAGTAGGGGTAGGGGGACACCGCGATGAGCAGGATGAAGACACTCTGGTGGCGCGGCGCGGCGGCGCGCACGGTGAGCCGGTAGAGGCCCGCGCGGGTGAGGGCGCGGCGGGTGTAGACGGCGCCGTGGCCGGCGCGCAGCGGGCGCAGCGCGAACGGGCTGCGCGGGTCGGGCTCGAGCACGCTGAGCTCAGTGCGGTTGGCTGGGACCCCGGCGTCGGAGAAGGCGACCAGGCGGGCCACGTCGTGGTGGGCGCGCACGCCCAGGGGCAGCGGCAGCAGCCGGTACTGCAGCGTGGAGGGGCCGTCAGCGCCGCAGTCCTGCGAGCAGCGTCGGAAGCATGTCCTACAGAGCAGCACAGACACAGTTGGGCGGACCCGGGGTTGTCCTCAGAGCGGAGCATGGCCCTGCCACAGAAACCGGCCCCACCCCGAGCCTCTGCAGCTCTGCACACACCCTGCTCGTCACCCCCCACTCCAGGCCCGCGCCGCGGATGCCCTCCCTGCAAGCACCACTTCAACCATGCTAGAGATCAACAAATGAGGCCCGAAGAAGCCGGAGACATGCTCTTTCCCATGGAGCAGGTCCGCAGTGGACTTTCTCAGTCCGTGCCCCAGGGTTGCCCGGCAGGCGAAGGGCAGCCGGCAACTTAGAGCCCTCCAGGTGCACCTGCAGGTGCTCAGAGCTGAGCCACCGCCTGGGATTTACTGTGCGGAGCTGGGATGAGGCTCAAAGAAACGCGAGCCTTACCCAGGGCACCCACTGCCACCCTTAACCTAGCTTTCCTGTTTGGTAAAGTGCAGGGCAGTTCCCTGCCCCAGGACACTTTCCTAACCACAGCAGCTCTGCCCTTGGGCCCTCCTGTCTCTGATGCTCTTTGTGTGGGTTTGTAGCCCTGTCAGTGGCCTGGGGGTGTCTGAGTCCTGGGGGGTTTTTTGTTTGTTCGGTTTGGTTTGGTTTTTTGTACAGACAGAGTCTCACTTTATCACCCATGGTAGAGTGTCCCAGAGTCACATAGCTCACAGCTACCTCCAACTCCTGGGCTTAGGCAATTCCCTTGCCTCAGCCTCCTGAAGTCCTGGGGTTTTGTGCACATCTCTGGGCAGCGTTCATGGGCCTGGGTTTTATGTGTGTTCATGTGTGTCCTGCTCCCTCCCTCCTCTGGCCTTTTCTCTGTCCATAGCACCCCATGCACACCTCCGTCCCTCACCAGGGAGCGACAGTGCCACAGGAGCTTGCACCCTGAGTGGCTGCGGAATATGCTCTTGGAGGGCACAGCAGCCAGACGGGAAGTGGCAGCTCCTGGCAGGTAGTGTCCTCCCACCCCCACCTACCCCCCACCCAGCTGAGCACCTTACCCAGGGCTGGGGCCCTGCCGGTAAGTGGCAGGACAGGATGTGTCCACACACTGGTAGCTGCCTCGGGTGTTGAAGCACATCTGGCCGGGCCCACACTCAACGCCGTCCTCCTCACATTCATTGATGTCTGGGTCGGGGAGGGGATGAAAAGTCGAGCAAAGATCCGCCCAAAACACCGACGAGGGGAGGCAAGAGAACAGGGCATGAGTGAGGAGAAATGCCTTTGCTGACCACCGAGGTGGGCAGTCCTTCTTCCTTTGTGCCCTGCCAGTCTGCCCTGTGACAGCCCAGCAGGGGTCCCCAGCACCTCCCCACCTGTCAGGGTGTCTTCCAGGGCACGGTGGTGGGAGATGTGGGGAGTTCCTGAGCCTAGTGTCTGGCTGCAGGGCTTCAGAGACCCGGGTATTGTCTTGGGCAGCCACTTGCCCTTTGATCTAGAGTGCCCACTGCCTGTGGGCACAGCATCCTGGTCTCCCTGTGGAGCCCTGCCTTTCTCAGAGGACATTCCCTGATCCCCGTGACGATGAGGATGGAAACAGGCCAGGCTGGCAGATTCCTGTTTCTAGGGTGAGGGAAGCAGCATGCCCCTGCCCTGGTGTGTGCCAGAGAAGGTGCCCAGCTCAGGAGTTGGGGGACATCACTGCTGCTCCCAGCAGCAACTGTGCTGGCTCTGTGCCTGTCCTCAGGTCCCATCACAGCTATTTGAGGGGGACTGTGTTAGTCCTGTTTCACCAGGAGGCTGAGGCTCAGAGAGGTGAAGCAGGTGACTGTGAGGGACACAGCAGAGCTGGCACTGGCCCGGCAGGCTGATTTCAGAGCCTGCCCATGTAATCACTTGAGGCTCCTGTTTGGAGTGTGGGGGCCTGGGGTGGTCATGTAACTCCTCTCTCCCCTCCCTGCCCAACCTCATAGGATGACTGTGAAGGGGCTGGAGTGGACAGAGTGGGTGAGATCCTCGCACGCCCTGTCCCCTGCTGCCCCCCCAGCCCCTCCGGCTTCTGGGAGGTGGCTTGCCTGGGCCCCGGCTCACCCTGGCAGTTCTTCCCACTGGGGAGGAGGCGGTAGCCGGCAGGACACAGGCACTGGTAGCTGCCCTTGGTGTTGCGGCAGGCATGCTGGCATAGGCCCCGCACCCGGCACTCGTCGAGGTCTGGCCCAGGCATGAGTGGTGGGGTCAGGGTGGGGAACCAGGCAGAGAGACACGCTGAGTCACAGAGGCCCAGGTGGCCACGTGCCTTGCCTGCCAGGCTCTGGGGCAACCTGGTCCCCCTCCCTGTGCTGCTCCACCTGGGCCCACATGCAGAGCTGTGGCTTGGTAAGAGGGCTTGGTAAGAGGGAACCACACGGGCCCAACCCCGCTCTCAGTAGGGCACAGAGAGGGGGACACCAACCCCACCATAGGTGGGAATAGCGAAGTGCCAGCTATCGGCCATGTGCCTCTTCTCTGACCCTCTCTGCAGCCCAGGGCGAGCCTCTACAGGGTCCATTCCTCTCTCAACCTTCTCCCCATCCAGTCCCTCTTCACGTTCTGTTTGCCACCTCCCTCCCTGATTGCTTTGCCTCTGAGTGGCCAGAGAAGTGTTTTTCATAGTGAGTATTTGGGAACACTTGTCCAGGAGGCCTTCCTCCTGGGCAAAGTGTCCTGAAGTCAGATGGTTTAGAAAATGTTCCATCTCCGTCTTGGAGCCTCCTTGCCTATTAGCATCCAGAGGCTCTGAGATGCCCAGTATCAAGGAGGCAACTATCTGCCACCCGCCACTGGCCTGTGCCCCCTGGGTGTCTGAACTCAGTGGGTGGTGGCCCCGCCCAGCCCAGGAGCCCAAGATAACATGGAGGATGTGTCTCCATGGATGGTTGGGACCTGGTCATACCTGTGCAGACTCCGTTCTGCCTGATGAAGCCCGGGGGGCACCAGGCCCGGCCCGTGCTGCTCAGGGCTCCAGGTCGTGGACGGAGGGAAACCCGGGCATGATGGGAGCCAACAGGGATGGGGACCCGGGGCTGTGGCCAGGGCACAAAAAGGCCCTGGTGGCTGACAGTGGTCATATTTTGTCCATTCCGCTGCTGTAGGGCACAGGTCTTGCCATCACGGAGGAGGTTCTGGCCTGGTGGGCACAGGCAGCGGTAGCCGCCCTGGAGGTTGTGGCATTGGTAGGCGCAGGCCTTAGGCAGCTGCAGGCACTCGTTGACATCTGCAGGGGTGAGGCCAGGGCAGAGGGTGGCTCAGGGCTCACTCCACCTGTCTCCAGCCTCCTTTCTTGCTCATACCTCCCAGAATTCAGCTGCTTACATGTTGCACGTGGGTCCATCTCCAAAGCTGTCCCTTTCCTGGGCCATTCCCAGCCTCCCCCAGCTCTGAGTGTCATCCTGGATTCTAGCTCCCCTTGGTCCCTGAACCCTTTAGTGGGTCAATTCTACCTCCTGAGCCCCTTTGAGATCCACCCTCTCCTCCTGGCATCCCAGGGAAGGTGACCCACAGGGACAGGGGTGAGATTTTGGTGTCACAGGCAGGGAAAGCAGAATCCAGGCGCCTGGTGAGGACACAGTCACTGTTGGCTGCCGTGGGGTTATTCTCAGAACTACCAGCACCACTGCCATGAACACGCACTGCCTGTGAGCAGAGGGTAGTCACCAGGGGTTGGGTGTCCCCATACCTAGGCAAGGCAGGCCAGGACCCTGCATCCGGTACCCCCTGGGGCAGCCGCATCGGTGACTGCCCAGGGTGTTCTCACAGAGCTGGTTGTACTGACACTCATCCAGTCCCTCCAGGCATTCGTCCACATCTGGAGGCAGGGCATCGTCAGAGGGCGTTGCCTAGCGCAGAGACCCTCACCCCAAAGATGTGCCATCTCTTTCCACATCTAGGCCCCCTCCCTGTCCCTTCCTTTAACTTCAGTGCCACCAGGCTGAACGTGCCACTGCTCTCAATTATACCAGCCGGGAGGCCAAGAGGGTTGGGTATAAAAGCAAGGGGGGGCTAGAAAGGCGGGCTTTGGAGGCAGTGTCCCGGGTTGCACAGAGCTCTGCCATATTCCAGGCCTGCAGATAACTCTCCCTTCAGAGCTTTGGTTTCTTGACCGTCAGGAGGGTAAGAGCACCTCCTCACTGTGGGGTCGTCACGGTGAGGAGAGGATTGGATGGGGCAAGGTGTGGGGGAAGACCTAAAAAATGGAGAGACGGAAGGAAGGGGGCAGGCGGCCAACAGAGCCTGATTTGGGGCAGGTTGCCCTGCTGATCGAGGCTTGTGGAGTTGCGACGGTGCATCCTCCCCGTCAGGCCCTGCCGCGCTTCCTTCTCCCCAGCACAGCCTCTCCAGAGCAGCCAGGCAGACCCACAATTGTGACACCATAGCCTGCTAGCGTGGGAAGGACCCTGGAGGTCACCCGTCTGGGGTGGCACCCGGGTTTCATCTCAAAAGCTGATGCCATGGGGGGCACCTGTGGCTCAAAGGAGTAGGACGCTGGCCCCATATGCCAGAGGTGGCTGGTTCAAACCCAGCCCTAACCAAAAACTACACAAAAAAGCTGATGCCAGCTGACTCATACAGCTTCTGGAAGGACTGCTTGGAGAGGGATTCAGAGGCCATCTCCAGGTAGGCCAAGACCCACGAGGGGCACCGGGAAGTGCAGTGGAAGTAGCACGTGTTTGCCATCCCTGACCTGGTCCCCCTTTATTAGACAGAGGAAAAACATGAGGTCCAGAAGGAAGAGACACTTGTCCAAGGTGTTCAAGCTGCCAGGAGCCAGGCTGGGCTGAGACTCAAGCTCTGTCCCTGGCCTCCCTGTGCTCCTTCTGCCAAGAGAGCTCTTGTCACCCTAAAGGGCCAGCATCCCAGTGACATCCCCCTCCCAGCAGCTGAACCCTGGAAACCTCTGGGTTCCCTAGAGTATAGACAGGCCCCACACCATGCCCCCGTCACCTTCACAGCCAGCCCTGTCAGCGGCCACCCGGAAACCAGGCCCGCAGTCAGGGATGCAGCGGTAGGACCCCAGGAAGTTCACACAGCGCTGTCCCTCTCGGCAGAGGTGGGCATCCCCTGCGCACTCATCCACATCTGAACACAGTCTCCCAGGCCCTCCTCACCACCCTGACTCTGGCCCAGCCTACCCACGCTGCCCTGTTCCCAGGCTGAGAAGCCCTAGCTGTAAGGTCCCCACCCCCGCTAGCTCTTTCCATCATCCTGCCCGTACCCTACCCCCAAGCTCAGCGCCCCCCCAAGGGGCTGCAGCTTCCAATGCAAGGTTGCAGGCAATGTCCCCTGGGGCACCCGGCCTTGCTGGTGAGAGTGAAGAGGTGCAGATCAGGAGGCAGCACCAACAAAGTCCCCCAGGGTCAGATCAGATCTGTCACCCAGAAGCATTGCTGAGGGGGACACACAGAGCATGCAGGCCAATCACACAATGGCCCACTTGCCAGCTCTAGCCTACTGCCACGATGCTGAGTGTTGGGAAAGTGTCCGAGGCCGAGGCCAGGCTTAGCAGGTATAAGTGACCCCAGCATGTGGTGGCTCTGGGATGCCCATTGTTACTGGTACCTGAGCCTCATCCTTCTGCAACCCCCATAGCAGGAAGGGACCTGGTGGGGATATGGCATTGGGACTCCCCAGCCTGGCATCCAATGCCCCTAGACAGCTGGCCTCAGGGACCCTCCTGCATACCTGCACCAGGTCTGAGGAGCACCTTTCCCCACAGGGTCCACTCACCTCTGCAGTTCCTGTTGTCCCAGGCCAGGGTGAAGCCGGCTGGGCAAGAACAGGAGAAGCGTCCAGGTGCGTTGAGGCAGGAGTGGGAGCAGGGGCTCAAGCCGCCTGAGCACTCGTCCCTGTCTGGGGTGGGAAGGGGTCTGGTGGTCCCTGCTCCTGGGCTCTCCTGCTGGCTGGGACAGATCACCCAGAGGCCTCCCAGGTCTATGCGGGAACTTAGGGAACACTCACCCACACAGAAGTCTCCCTGGGAGTCCAGCTCAAAGCCCTCAGGGCAGCCAACTTCATTCTCCTCTGTGGGGTCAAGGGAATATGTCCTAAGGACACAGACCCTCCAAGCTGCATTGGCCATAGCTGGGCTCACAGCTCTTCACTGCTGGCTTGGCCAGACAGTGCCCCCAGTTGGGAACTGAGCCCATCCTCAGCCGGGACACAGCCAGGATGGTGCCAGCAAGTCAGTGAGTTTATTCCCCACTCAGGTCCCTTGGCTGTGGGACACGCCTCAGTAAGGCCAGGCAGACCCAGGAGAAACCATTAAAGTGAAACGCAGACGGTCAATGCATACAAGACCGTGCCCCCAAGGGCCCAGCGCTGCATGAGGTGGGTGTACAGAGGGGCAAGGGAGAGTGTGGATTGCAGCGTGAACAAAGGTGGGTAGGGTTCAGCCCCTTCACTCCCTGCCCATGCTCAGCCTCTTGACTATTCTGGAGCCCAGTCTAGTAATTGTAAGGACAATCACTGACAAAGTGGCCCCTAGGTGCCAACCTAGGGTTTTAGAGATAGCATCTCTGCTACCAACACCTTGCAAGGTGGGCCATGTCATGTGCAGATGGGAACACTGAGGCTCACAAAGGGCCTGGGCATTGCCCCCAAGGTCCCACAGCCAGAAAGTGGGGCAGCTAGGATTTGAACCAAGATCTGCCTGACTGCAAACCTGTGCTCTTTTCACTATGTCTTGTTTAATGTCAAAAACCTTTGGATAGGTATCTTTAGTATGTCCTGGTGGGAATGTAAGGCATGTTCATGTGAGTCTCCAGGGGTTCTGACAGTGGCTCCAAGTAGGGCCTCTGGCGCAGACATCCTTGGGAGAAAGGGGTGGGGTGTGGCTTGACCTTCACCTTGGAGTCTGGGGAAAGACTACAGAGGTTTGAACTGGAATGGCCTGAAGAGCTATGTCTCTGTGCGGGGTGTTGGTAGACGGACAGGAGTGGGGACAGTTTGGAGGTAAGCAGACCAGACGAGCTGTCTCAGTTCCCCTGTCTTTGGCCCCTGGTCAGGGATGCAGGGGGTGGGGATGGCCTTCAGCCAGATGCATTTTTAGCTGGGGCAGTGCGTGGTGGGGTAAAAGGGTGGGGGCTCACCAGTCTGCAGGGCTGTGTCGAGCTGGAAGCGCAGGGCCTCGGCCTCGGGGTCGAAGGCCGTGCTGATAGCCGAGGCCTGCAGGTGCTGCACCAGCTGGGGCTGGAGGCCCCGGGCCGCAGGGTACAGGATGCTGTGGTTGCAGCGCAGGAATGCCAGGATGCCGCCTCGGACGAAGCGCTGCGTAGAGCCCACAAACAGCTGGCCAGGCCCTGTCTGCACATAGCGCTCCTGGAAATCCTGGAGGATGAAGAGGAGGGGGAGGAGGAGGATGCCGGGTTTCAGCTCAGCCCCCACTCAAGGGGAGAACTGGGTGGGCCTCTCAGCTCTTCCTCCAACCTGCGGGGCAGCCTCGGGCCGCTCGCTCCTCTCTGTGCTGTTCTTGATGGAATGGGGAGAATCCTCTTTCCCCAAGAAGCTGGGTTCAGAGTGTCCTCCCACTGGGAGTGTCCTCCCCTGCTAGTCCTACCCTGAGTCCAGGACCATGACCCAGCCTGTCTTGGGGTGTTAGAAAGGAAAGTGGGCCTGGCTGATTTTGGGTGGTTGGGGACAGGACACCTCATGCCTGCACATCCCAGGGCGTGACCCCTACCTGCACTTGAAGATCTTCGTCAGCTAGGCTCTCAGGGACGATGCCATCAACCACCATGTCGAGGAGCAAGAGGCCATCGGGATCCAGGCCCCGAGCCACCTGGGCCATTGTGAGCAGCTCCCCTACAACCCGTCCCACCCGGTCCCAAGTCACCATGAGGGGAGGTCCTGAGCTCAGGCCTCAAGCCCACCCAGCCCACCTGGGGGGAGACCTTGCTCACCTGTATCAAATTCCACATGTGACTCCTGCCGGAAGCTGCCACCCGTCAGGGAGTGGCCATTCAGGGCTTCCCCACTCTCTCCAGCCAGGGCCCAGTAGATGGGGGAGATAGTGACCACAAGCACTCGCATCAGAGGCCCTGGGTGGGGCAGGGCCCAGAGACCAGGTTAGGGCTGGATTTTCATGGTGGCCACTGTCCTGCTCTAGATCCTTCTGTGGCTCTCCACTCAGTTCCTTCCTCCCTGCCCATGCTCAGGCTCTTGACTACCTGTGCCAGTTACTTACCCAGAACCTGAGAAGTGGAGAAGGCAAATAATCTATTTCACAGAGTTATTGTAAAAAATAGCAAAAGAAATGTATAGAAAGAAATCCACATGACTTGCTGATATTCAACTCAGTTCAGTAAATACAGATTGTGGACTCCTGGGTCACCACGGAGCCTGGGACTCTGTGAACTGTCATTACATATTTGTTGGGCTGAGTTGAAAATTAACAAAATTTCCTTCTGGAAGAGCCCAGGAGAGGAAGGATTACTCTAAACCATTTGCAAAAAGTCAATGAATTCCTGGACTCTCAGACTTTCACTTGATGCCTGGACTTCCTCTTGGGGCCAAGTGGGACCAAAGACTGGGCAAGGGGACATGACTCAATCCCTCCTTGCTCAGGGTGAGAGATGGTGACAGCTCAGTCATGTTAATGGGAGCCAGCAGGGCCCCTGTGCATGGGTAGATCCTTCTCTACCTTTGTGCGTCTGTTTCCACTGAACAGGGCCTGGCCCACTGGCTTGGGGCCAGAGGTTTCTCTATTGCTCTTCCTCTTGCATCTGGAATAAGCAGTCACCTCTGGGCAGCATCTAGCCTCATTGGCTCTCTGCTGGCAGCCAGCTAGGTGTGACCCCTGGCAAAGTCCCCCGACCTCACACTACCCACATAGGACTGTGGTCAAGGGCAGCTTCAGAAGAGTCACACTTAGTAAAGACCCCGCGAGCACTGCCCCTCTGCTCACAGGTCCCCTGGAAAGAGCAAGACAGCAAGGTCCACCCTGATAAGTCCGCAAGCCTCCCAGACACTAATCCACTCAGATACCCATGTGATGGGTCAGTGTGCCTATGCACCGTTCTTGGCCCTTTAGGTTTTCTAGCTAATTTGATTTTCTACATTTCCTGCTTTTTGTCACCTCCAGCTGGCATCCCTTTATTGGTGGTCCCTTCAGTCCTATCAGCCCTGGCCTTGACCGTGGGAAGAGCCTCAAGAGCAATCAGTGGCTTCACATACCATGACCTGAGCTCCAGCAAGCACAGAATCTGACTGCTTCACACTCTCAGTCTGATTTTAAATGCTGCTTTTGCATTCTGTAGGGGGGCTGTGAGGCAGAAAGAATGCTGCCGGTACCCAAGACCACTCTGGCTTGGATTTAGCTGCTGGAGGCAGACATGCTCTAGTTCTTAGCAAACCCGGGTATGCAGGCTTTGCCTCCCCCTGGGTCTACCAGGTGCCAGAGGGTCCTTGGGGGTCTGGGACAATGGGCCCAGATGCAGATGACGCTGTTGACCCCGCTTACCCACATTTGCTGGGATGTGGCTGATGCTGCTCTGGATGGTGGTGACCCCAGAATGCACGTCCTGCTTTACACTGGTGTTGAGGGTGGCCACACCAAATTCCTGGCCATTGATCACCCCAATCATGCTGCCCCGGCTCCCCCGGGGCTCCCCTGTGAAGAAGAAAAAGAACAGTGGCCTCGCCATCCATCCTAGTGCCCACAGTTGTCACTCCCATTTCATGAAGGAATCAGAGGCTCACAGAGGTGAAGAAACTCGCCCAAGGACACACAGCTAACAGGCGATGGACTTAACATCCAGGGGTCTTGGCTCCAACAGTGAAGGGAAGCTGTTAGGGGGAGCCCTGAGCTGGGCTGAGGTGCCAGCTTCTAATTCTGGTTCTGCCATCACCTTCCTTGAAACCTGGCCACATCAGGCCCCCAAGCCACAACTGAGTTGGCTCCTCTGTAAAATGAGGAGGTGGGACCACAGACACACAGGATGTGGGGAGAGGGTGGCCATGATGGGGGGGGTGGCAACTGGAGAATCAGGGCACTGAGCCAGATCTGAGTGCCATCACCTGAACATTCCCCATTCCATCAGTGGTGCTGGCTCCAGACGCCCTGCAGCTGGTTGGGGTGGGTTGGTTTCCTGGCAGCCGCCAGGCAGTCTGCAAGCAGATGCTCTTGAGCACTAATCAAATGGATGGCACAGGCACAGGGCACTTCCTCCGACTAATGGAGCAGCTGTCTTGTTTAGGCAGATGGCATTCGAGGGGGTGAGAGACAGAAGTTAGCCTGTCTCTTCACTTACCAGCTCTCGGGGGAAATTAACAACAAATTGCCCATGATCTGTCAAAAAATAACATAAAACACTCAACCGCCAGGATCCTAAATGGACAAATCAGGGGGCTAGCTAATTCTGGATTCTAGGAAGCAGTACTATTTCCTGCAGACTCTAGATGAGATTTGATAAGATTTGCTGTCCATCTGGGATGGTTCTCGTCAATATCTGCTGCTCTGGGGTTTATGGCAGGGATGGAAGAAGGGCTGTGAACCCACTCCTGCCCTTTTAATAAGAGGAAGAGGAAGGAATTGGTCACTCCGGATAAGAAGGCAATAGCATGACCCGGGATGTTTCAGAAGGGGACGGGAAATTGGAAACCCAGGCCTGGCCAGCCACTGTCAACTTTCTCAGACATGGGGTGACTCAGCAGCTTCTTGGCCCTCTTGAGGCCAGGGTTGGGACCTGCCAGGGGCAGGAGGAATGAAGTAGGCAGGAAGGAAGACAGGTGTATCATTAGGTGTTGAACTCCCTTTACCCACCATGCCCCTTGCAGGAATTTCTCATCCAGAAGTATTCAGGCCAGCATACAAAGGTGTGCACCACAGCATGGTTTTTAGAGGGGAAACTGGAAAAATAAACTGTGTTGCTTATTTAATAGAGCTAAAAGAAATCAAGATAAAAACCATTCCCATGGAATGCTCAGAAGCCAATAAAGAAGACGCACGTTCATTCCCCTGGGATGTTGTCCAAGGTAGAGTTAAAATGGCAGGTTATAAACACAACCTGTAACTTTGACCTCGTTTGTAAAAAGAAAAAAAAAAAAACGATATCTCTTACATTCAAAGAAAAAAGAGTGTGGAAGAATCTATCCCCAAATAATTGCCCAAGCTATGTCTGGGAATTGAATTATGGGGGAGAATTACTTTACTGTTCGTAGATTTTGTATGATTTGGCCTTTCTATAGTTAGTGTAGGTGAAGGAATAATACTTGTTGCCATTAAATAAATAAGGAGGCTGTTAAGTGCTGAATTGTGCGTCCCCCTCTGGAATTAATATGTTGAAGTCCTCACCTCAGGACTTCCGATTGTGACCTTATTTGAAGAAAGGGTCTTTAGAGGACAAGTTAAAAGGAGGTCGTTAGCGTTAGTGTCCTTATCATAGGGGAAATTTGCATTTTTTATTTGTTTATTTTTAAATATCCCCTGTACTCCAGAATAATAGGGGAAATCAGAGACACACACCAACAGGCAGGATGTCTTGTGAAGATAAGGGCATAGATGAGATGAAGCTTCTAGAAGCCGAGAGACGCAGAGATCGGCAGCAAACCAGCAGCAAGTTGGGGAGGGGGGACCACAGATTGTCACAGCCCTGAGAAGACCCTATGAGGGTCTTCGGATTCTCGCCTGCAGACCTGTGAGACAGGTCTGTGGTTTTAGCCTTCACATGTATTACATACTGCAGGAAAGGCATACAGAGGCCATGTGCACAGCTGCGTGGTTTGGACTGGGGACTTGTCAACTACAGAGGGACCAAGCCCTGAAACAAGTGTGGGGAGGGTGGGGAGGGTCTCTGCTCAGGCCTCAGTCTACCCCCGAGACAGCATCTCTGGCTGGGGTCAGGGAACTGCGGGGCGGGACAAATGCTAATTCAGTGACTTTTCACAGCAGCCCCCAAGAGCACCATGGACATTCATGGGATTGTGAGGTGTCCAAACAGATGTCTTGTTTGTACCAGTGAAGCTGGAACAGCCAGGGTGCCCTGTCCAAGGTGAGTAGGGAACATCTAAGACCTCTGAGACTCAGTTTCCCCCCTGAAAATGGGCCAGGGAGACAAGCTGACCCATAAAGCCCTCCCAGCAGTTCATTCTGAGTCTGTGACTAGGCACAGAGAAGAGCTGGGAGCTGGCAGGGAGGGGCCAGGCCCCTGCAAGCCACACACTACTCCCCAGGGTGCGAGTGCGGATGCCCGTACCTCTCACGGCCAGCAACGCGCGAGCTGTGGCAGAGCCCAGGAGGTTGTAAGCGACACACTCGTACACGCCCGCATCCTCAGCCTGCACGCGCGGCAGCCACAGGCTCCCGTCGGGCAGGGTCCGGAGCCGCTGGCTGCTCTCCAAGGGCCGGCCCGCCCGCAGCCACTCAACCGTGGGTGCTGGCTCTCCAGTGGCCTCACACCGCAGGGCCACATTGTCCCCAGATCTCACTGTCATGTCCTGGGGCTCCACCTGGAACACTGGGGCACCTGTGGGAGGCCCGGGAAGCTTTTAGGAACATTTGATTGGTTTTGCATACTCAAGCAATACGTATTTAGACATACTGGAAAATACAGAGAGGCAGAAAGGAGAAAAGGAGAAGGACGTATGATCATCCTGCCCCGCTCCCATTCCTGGGTATTTCCCTCTGTCTAGGCATCATGTGTTTCCTTGTGAAAATAGGCTCATATTGCATGTACCTGCCTTCACTTTTGCTCCACAATAGATAACCACCTTTCCACGCCATTACGTGTTTGTTTTAAGTGGCTTTGTGATACGCCATCATTTGGCTCCGTTGTGATTTGCTAAACCAAGCCTCTCTTACAGGACATTTAGGTTGTTTCCAAATGTTCTGGCAACATTTAGGAAGCAAGAGGTGCACCTGCCAGAAGTGCCTCTCTGTGATGTCTGCCTACAAGGGTAGACCTGGGCTCTGTCACCTACTGTGAGTGACTCTCACCAGGTCGCTCCCTGACCCTCAGCTTTCTCATCTGAAAGATGAGGATGGTAATTCCTGTCCACTTACTGCCGTGGTCTCCAGGGTGTAGCATGGAAAAAAGGGGAATGCCCAGTGCCGAGGAGATGCTGTAGTGGATGGCAGGTTGGCGCAACCACGGTAGAATCCACCCACAGGTGGATTAGCTACCTGTGGTGCTGCGACAAATTGCCACAGACAACATAGCAGATCAACACAGAATTTTTTTTTTCATTTTTTTTGAGACAGAGCCTCTAGCTGTCACCCTGGATAGAGAGCTGTGGCATCACAGCTCACAGCAACCTCCAATTCCTGGGCTCAAGCAAGTCTCTTTCCTCTGCCTCCCAAGTAGCTGGGACTACAGGCGCCCCCCACAACACCCGGCCATTTTTTGGTTGCAGCCGTCATTGTTGTTTGGCGGGCCCAGGCTGGATTCGAACCCACCAGCTCAGGTGTACGTGGCTGGCGCCTTAGCCTGTTGAGCCAGGCGCCGAGCCAACACAACAGAATTTTATTCTCTCACAGTTGGGAGCCAGAAGTCCAAGATCAGTTTCACTGGGCTACAGTCAAGGGCCCACGCCCCCTTCTGGAGGAGATGTTGTTTCTTGTCTCTTCTGGCTTCTGCTGGCTGCCAGCATTTCTTGACGTGAGGCTGTGTCACTCCATCCTGTGGTTTTATTTTGTGCCTTTATTTGCCTGTGTGTGTCCAATCTCCTCCTGGTGGTCTTTTATAGGAAACTTGTGATAGCACATTGTGCCCACTAAAAGAATCTGAGATAATCTCCTCATCTCAAAATCCTAACTTAATCTCATCTTCAAAGAGTCTTTTTCCAAATAATGTAACAGTCACAGCTTCTGGAGATTAGGATGTGGACATATCATTGGGAACCACTGTGGCACACCACGGCCAATGTCTCCTAAAGCTGAGCTCCTATGGACTACATGACCAAGCAATTCCGCTCAATACCCTGGACCACACCAGTGCTTCTGCATGTTTACCAAAAGATGTGCATAAGAACGTCATAGCAGCACTGCTTTTCACTGCCTTTAACTGGAAACTAACCTACACCGGAACACATAGATACATTGTGGCATATCCTTAGAGTGGCAAATCACAGCAATGAGAACGAATAAACTAACTCCACAGGAACAAAATGAACAAATGCCACAATGAGGTGTAAAAGAGGCCTGACAGAGTGCATTTGATATGATTCAACTTAAAGGTCAAAATAATGAAGAGCAAGACTTCCTGAAACAGCTGTGCAGAGGCCAGCAGACCTGCTCCCCGAAACAAGGACACTGGGCAAAATTGGAGGACATGTGACACAATCGGTGTAAACAACTATTTCTGGGCTCTAGAAGTCAACCAAAGGCAAATGACACTTTTGGAACTATTTACCCATAAAAAGCTTCTAGAACTTTGGATAAGAACAGAAGTCTGGCCTTCTTGCCTGGAACTGTGCCCACTTCTACCCGCTATGGTCATCGTAGCGGGTTTATTAGGGGAGGGTGGCTGTGAAGAATGGCAGCATTTGTCCCCCAAGTGGGGGCTGTCTGGCTATGCCGCAGAGGGTGAAAATGTGCCCCAACGGAGAGGGACCGTTGGCCATGGTGGCACAACTGGTTGGAAGCAAATGGGAAGCAGCAGCTCCGCCAGCCTGAAATGTAGCGAGGAGATCCTGGAAATGAGGGGCCATGGAAAGGCGGGGTCGGCTCTCCACACACACCTGGCTGACGTGGAAGATAAGCATCTGTGCAGGGGAGACCTGGGCGGTCCCAAGCAGAGTCACACAGAGGCAGACTTGAAAAGGGTCTGAAGTTTGAATTACTCCACAGCCACACTTTGCTGAGATTTTTCTGTTTTTTCATTTGCTTCGTCTTGTTCACCGTTGCTCCGGGACGTGTTTTTATGATGGCTATTTTGAAATCCTTAGGGTATTACTCAAACTTCTGTGCCATCTCAGCTGGTGTTTGGGGGTTGTCTTTTCTCATTCAAGTTGAGATCTTCCTTGCTCTTGGTATGACAAGTGAGTTCAGTATGCAATGTTCTTATTTAATCTTCCATTTTCGCAGACCTTCTATGACGCAGCCAGAGGAAAGGAGGTGCCGCCTCCCTTCTGTCAGGGGCTAGTGAAAGTCCAGCGTCCTTGATGCCCCAGGACAAGGGAGGCTGCCTCCTTATTGCTGCAGGGTGGGAGAGTATAGGCCTCACACTAGGCTCCCGCTCTTCCCCGGCTGGGAGGGACAGGGACACCCTCTTTGGCTCCCACTTGGCTGTCACTTGGCCTATGCGTCTGTCTCTACATGCTGACTCCTCTGGGCATTTCACATAAGTGGAACCGTGCAGTGTTTGCCTTCCTGTCCCTGGTTTATGTTAGTTGGCATAATATCCTCCTGGTTCATCCATGGTACAGCCTATGTCAGAATGCCCTTCCTCCCTAAGGCTCAGCAGCATCCCATGAATTATACGAATGGGTGAATTTTATGGCCTATAAATTATATCTCAATAAAGTTGGATTATTTGCTGTTTTTTTTATTTTTGTTCTTGTTTGGAAACAGGGTCTTGCTCTGTCGACCTGACTAGAGTGCAGTCACAGCTCACAGTAACTTCAAACTCTTGGGCTCAAGTGACCCTCCTACCTCAGCCTCCTGAGTAGCTGGGACTACAGGTGCATGCCACACCTGGATCATTTCTATTTTTTATAGAGCAGGGGCTTGCTATGTTGTTGCTCAGGCTGAACTGGCCTCAAGCAATCCTGCCTCGCCTTCCTAAAGGGCTAGTGTTATAGGTGAGAGCTGTTGCACTTGGCCTTGTAAAGCTGGTTTTTAAAACAATTAAAGCTTGGGACAATGATTATGGGGCAGGGGCCTATGAGTAGAAGGGAGTATGCTGGGGGCTCTGGGAGCTGACACTGGTCTGTTGTTCTAATCTAGGTGCCGGTTAACTGGGTTCACGTTATAAACTTCGCTGAGATCGACCCCACGATACACGCTCTTTTCCAAGTGTGCATTCATCTTCCATAAAACATTTTCTACAAAGTCCCTACTGAGACGACTTCATAGTCTTATTTGGAGGCTCAGTAGTTCTTGGTGAAGTATAAACAGCTTGGAAAGTGCAGGAGCTGGGGCTAGGATCTCCATGAGAGTTTTGAGTTTTAAATAACCAGCTCCCCCCCAGGCATGGCTGGAAGGTCGCTGAGTTATTTATTAGCTCAACCCTGAGTCTCATACACATTTGGCAAACATTTCACTTTAGTTGTGTGTTCCGAATAATTACCAGTTAAAGACTTCCAAGTCTCTGGCCCTGCCTCTCCTGGCCACGCCTCTCTTGGCCACGCCAGACATTGCAGTCCCTGGCTGTCACTTTCCATGACCCCACCCTGCAGAGGGAGCAGGGAGGCCAAGACTCACTCTGCAGTACAAGGAGCACCACTTTCTTCACTGTGCCCATCTCATTCTCCGCCAGGCACTGGTACTGTCCCGCGTCGTCCCTCTGCAGGTGGGCAGGGGGTGGGGGTGCTCATGAGAGAGGATTAGCAGCTCGGGACGACTGGGCACACTTGGACCCAGACCCAGCTGGCCAGCAAAGAGCTTGGAGAATAAACCAGCCAGGGTCGCCCAGTTCTCCGCAGTGCATCAGAAGGGCTTCTGCAGCCACTTGTCACTAGATGTGCCAAGAGAATCCAGCTCCTTTGCACACCCAGAACCCGGGCTGGTGACTAAGGGGATGGAATAATGGCCCTTAGGAGATTCACTGCGGGGAAAAGCATGACTTAGAGCCACCTCTCCCAAATTGTGTGCACCGAAGTCCTGCTGCTCCAGGGCACATTTATCTGGGAATCCTTGGGGGAAAAAAGGATTCCATGGTCAAATAAGTTTGGGAAGCACTGAGTTAGACAACAACACGTTTCTGAACTGCAGGATTTCTCAGGGCCTTTATTGTCCTAGCACGCACCTCGAGTCTTCCAGAAGGGGGAAGGTTTGTGGTGTTTCTCCAACTTAGGTGGCCAAGGAAGCTTTGTTCATGGACTTGGGACAGAACTCAGGTCTAGCACTGGCTCAGGTCACTTCTGAGTGGCAGTGCCACTGTGAAATGGGGCAAGGGAAGCCTGAGGCCACTGTCCATGCCCCGGGATGATATATGAGGTCACTTTCAAGGGACCATTGAGGGAAGCATGGTGCAAACTGAAGAGTCCAGATTTGGGACCAAATCCCGGCCCTACTGTTTACTGCACTGAACTCATTACTAGGACATTCCCATGTCTCTGGAGCCTCAGTTTCCCCAGCTATCAAATAGAAATGATAAGCGGTAGGATTGTTATAAGTATTAAGTGACATGATGCTGATGAATTGTGAGGCACGGAGTCTGTCCACAGTTAATACTTGAGTAGTGGCAGCCAGGACTGTTGCAATTATTACTAGTCCCGTTACTGCTGCTGTCCAGGGAAACGCTCCAAGATTAAGGCCCCAAAGATGAACCTGAGACTAGACTGACTTGTGGATTTCTGCATAATCACTGGAAACTGGGACACAGGAGGGCAGGTGAAAGGGAGCTGCCCCAGCACCCGAGGCTTTGGAAACAGCATGTAGCAGGAGCTGGGGAGCTGGGGTGGGGTCCTGCTTCCTTCACTTACTGCTTGTGAGCCTCTGAGCTTCAGTGTCTTCATCTGTAATGTGGGGGCACTATTACCTGCCTACCTTGCCCCAGGAGTTGTTAATAAAACTTTTGGGGCATTACCCACTGACCACACTTAAATTCCTGGTATGAGTCATCTCACTGATTTTTCACTATAACCCTGCGAAGTGGAAATAGTTATTAGCTCCATGAGTGGACAAGCTGACTAAGGCACAGGAGGTCCCCCTAGGTAGATTAGGAGGATGTCTGGGGACTGGTCAGGGTCATGCTTTGTGGATTATAGAGGAAGATGCCAATATAAAAACCTTCCTGAACAGTTAGAGTTGAGGGTTGTCCTGGGTGGCCCTGCCTTACCTCAGTCCTGTGAATGGTCAGTGAACCATTCTGTAGCTGGCGCCGGAGACGGCTGCCCTGCAGGGGAAGGCCATCTTTCGTCCAGTGGATGTTGGGTGTTGGGTCTCCATGGACTGCACAGTCTAGCTGGACACTGGTCCCCACAGGTTCCACCAGGTAGGAGAAAGCCTCCCCTTGTAGGACAGGAGCCTCTGAATGGGGTGACATCAAACAAGTGGTCAGGAGATGGACACCCTTCAGGCTTAACCTTCTATAAACTTGTCCCCAGTGGCCTGCCCAACTCCCACCTCCAGGGGCCTACAAAGGCTCCTGATAGGCCAGCGTCATATGCATCAGTTCATGATGTCATGGGTCAAGTCACAGACTGGCAGCAGCTCCCAGGAACTGTGCTGAGAAGGATTTGAAGCTGAGTGGGATGGTGCTGTGATTAACTAGTGATGCCTGAGATGGGTGCAGGTGGGAACTCAGTGTTACGTATGTCATGTGTTTGCTCTCACAGATGGATTACACTGGAGTTCTTGCCAGGCACTTTGGAAATCAAGAGCTATAGGAAAACAATGACATCAGGACACCTATTCTGTGCACAGCAATGCTAAGTTCCATGTGAGTCTTGAAACACTCTTGGATGCCCTGTGCCAGCTTCCATCCTTTCTGCTCTCCTGAGGTAGAATCTACCAAGAGCTACAGCAGCATCCCAGTGTCCGTGCTGCTTGCTCGCCTACCCTGGAGTCAAGCAAACTAAGTCATGGCATTACCAAGGGGCTGCTCCAGGTGGGTCAAGGTCACAAGCATGCAGGCTGGCAAGCTTCGGGTATCTGCAGGTAGCTGCAGGCCCACTGGTCAGATTCAAATTCTACCTGCAGCCCAAGCTGTTGGGAGAGTGTAAAAAATGCTGATGCCTAGGCACTACCCCATGGTGATGGTTGACTGAGTCAGAGGTGGAACTTGGGCCTCAGCATTTCAGAAAGTCCCCAGGGGATTCCATGGTGCAGCAGGGTGGACGGCCACTATCAGAGGACAGGATGCTGATATCTCAGAAAACCAACAGACCGGGTTCCATGAAAGTCTCAAGAGACAGGCCACCCAGGCTTGCGCCTTACCCTTCACGTGGATGAAGCTGACGGCCTGTACACGTCCCACTCTGTTCTCAGCCCAACAGATGTAGGCCCCGCTGTCCTGTCTGGTAACTGCAGCCCTCTGCAGTGTGCTGCCCCCATCCTGTTCTGACACTCCTTCTGTGATGGAGAAAGACATGGGGGACTGTTGGTCCAGGTGCAGGGAACTCCTTCCCTAAACACTCAGGCCAGAGTACCCAGCAGCTCTCAGTAAAAGTGCACAGCCCTGGGTGTAGGCTGACCAAGACAGACCGGCTCTCAGGGGCACTATCAACACGTGGCACTTCCAGAGACACTGCTGTGGCTTCTAGAGAGATGGATTCTTTTACTTGACTTTGTTTTCCGTTGTTCTGAGTTAGACATTGCCCACCACAGGTATAAAGATAAGCATTACCCTCGCCTGGGCATTTACTCTGGGCCAGACCTGGTGCCCAGGGCAGCGCCTGCCTTAAGTCACTCTGTCCTTGGGCCCCCATTACTTCCATTTCATAGGTAAAAACTCAGGGCTCAGACAGGCTGAACCACTGGCCCTGGTTCCTCTCCAAGTAATGCTGGGGCCCAACCAAGCCTTTACCACAGGTGTGCAAAGGTATTTCTCACCTGTGGACTCTGGATTTAGAAAAGTGGGGTCCCAGGTAGAAGAATGGAGCCCCCAGGGAAGGGGCTGGCTGAGGGTCCCATGATGGGAGTGGCAGCTCTGGGCCAGAATGGCCCTGTGGTATCTGGATTGGGTCACCTCGGGTGACTTCTTGCTATCTCTGATACACAGCTTGTAGGATATGGCCAGACCTGGGTTTGCTCTGTCCCCCTGCACAGGGCCAAATCTGGAGACCCAGAACTACAGGCAGGTGGACAGCCCCTTCCTGTCTGCTGGGCTGAATCCTTGCCCCTATCCCTCCCTATGCAGCCTCCCAGCCTCCGGGCTCCTGGTCCCTGTCCCACCCTCCCCTAGCTGGCCCAGACCTGTGACTGGCTGGTCATTGATGATCCAACCAATGCGGGGGGTAGGGCTGCCCCGGGCCACACAGCGAAGCCACAGCCTGTCCCCAAGGTGCAGGCTACGGTCCCCAGGCAGAGTGGTGAACACGGGCAGCGCCAGGATGGTGAGGTGCACGCGGCGGCGGGCACGGCCCACGGTGTTTTCAGCGGTGCAGGTGTAGGTGCCTGCGTCCTGGCCCTGCAGGCAGATGGAGCTGGCTGGAGCATTGCCCCCCTCCCTGGTGTGGGCCAGGGTGCTTGTGGGGACCCACTCCCCTGCAGGAGCCCATAGAGTGTCCAGCACAGAGAGGGAAAGAGACTTGCCCAAGGTCACACAGCTAGTAAGTGGTCGGATTCACCACTGCACCGCTGCACTCCCTGGCAGCGTTCATATAGCTCTGCTCCTTCATAACCCAAGCCCTGACTGCACCATCACAGCCATTACCATTTACTAAGCACCTACCACATACCAGGCCCCCTGCCTAAAACTTGACTAGCACCAGTTTATCTACCCTCAAGTCACCCCTGAGGCAGGTCTCATTTTCGGTGCCTTTTATAGAGGGTCCAGGAGGCTCCAAGAGGAGGAGTGTCCATACAGGGCCAACATGCTCACCACTGCACCACAGCGCCCTGCGTGGAGGGGGCCCTGGGACACCCCAGGTGTGTGCTTTACTGAGCCCCCTGGAGTGGCTCACTGTGTATTTGATGAGTGCTGACAGGGACAGGGGTTGGGGTCCCACCCACACCCCTGGCTCAACACCTCTGAGACCACAGGGCACATTTGATGTGGTTGAGAACACAAAGGTGACTGTGAGGACACAAAGTTGTTGCCACACTCCCCAGTCCATGCTCACCTCCACCCCCAGATCCTGCCCCTGTGGTCTAGGTTCCAATCTGGGCTCTGCCTCTTGGTAACAGCGAATCTTGGGACAACCAGGTCCACCTGAGCCTGGGTTTTGTATCCACATGCAGGATAATGATGCTTATTTCCAGGCTACTGGGGCTCACAGGACACAGCAAACAGGGGTCTCAGTGGACACATGCTGCTCCTGGGGTGGCCCTCACCTCCAGGTCCTTCACCAGCAGCTCCCCGGAAGGCTGGATGGTGAACTTCCCCTCGGTGCCTGACACAGGCTGGCCGTCTTTGTCCCAGGTGATGTCAGGCTCGGGACTGCCCCTGGCTGTGCAGGGCAAGAGGACGTGGGAGCCTTCAGTGGTGGACAGGTCCGGGAGGCCATTCTCAATCACTGGTGGAACTGCAGACAGAGGGGGGCTCACTTGGACTTGGGCTGGGGAACAGGCTGCCCCCACCCCAGTGTCTGTGCCCCTTGGCTCGACCCCTCAACCATTAGCTGTGCCTACCAGCTCCCCAGTCATGGGTCATTGCCCAAGGTCAGGATGATTTGGGGACTCTGAGTTTGGTGAAGCTGTGATGGGTGACCCCACTGCACCTGTGTACATGCGCACACACGAAGACTAAAAGGCCTGGCAGGCTCTGCGTGGGCACAAACTCCTCCTGCCAACCGCCTCCAGGGCCAAAGCAGAGCCGCCGTCACAAGGCCTCCCTTGGGGAGAGGCTGCTCTGGGGGCAGAGTGAAGGTCACTGGCTGGCTGTCTAGTGACCAGCGACACTCCAGGTCACAGGGAGAGGAGCATGCAGGACAAGGAGGCTCAGAGGAGCATAGCACCTGGAGCCCTCCATGTTCACAGCCAAGGTCTGACCCCAGCCCTATGCAGCCTGGGTAGGGATGGCCCCGAGACACCACAAAGCCGGCCACTGGGGCCAAAGCACACTGTCATGTCCTGAATATTCCTGGCCAGCGGTGTCCCCTTACCTCTGGAAGGAATGACCTGTCAAACTCAGGGAAGGGCACATGAGAGTGTGTGTGAGGGGAGGGGACCAACAGCACCACTGGTACGGGAAAGCCAGAGTGAACAAAGGATCCCACCCCAGTGTCCAGGAGGGGCCAGAGAGAAGGCAGAGGATAGGGGAGTTTATGCCTAAAGCCAGATCTGGACACGAGACGAGAGAAGCTTTCCCCTTGATTCCGTCTAGAACTATAAACAGTGCTGAGGTTGGGAAGGATGCTGGGATGTGCCTTGCCTGGGGCCCAGAGAAGTTCCCAGGACTTATCTCCCAAGGGGAAAACATCTGGTAACCAATGTCCACTGTGGTCCCCTCCTTATGCCCACCTTGCACCACCAGCCGCATTTTCCCAAAGGCGCTGCCTACGCTGTTCTGGGCGATGCAGAAATAGTTCCCAGCATCCTCAGGGCTGGCACGGATAATCCGCAGCTGTCCGCTTGGTAGGACCCGGGTACTTGCTCCTGGATGTGGTGGGAGAAGGTTGGAGCCAGTGGCGGGGGTGGGAGCCCCGAGAGGAGAGGAGGGCAGCTTGGGCCATTCTATCTGACAAGCAGCAAATGACTTGCTGGATCGCAGAAAGACCAAGTGACAGAGTGAGTGGGAAGCCTGGCTCAGAGTCCAGCCCAGCCACTGCCCCTCTCTGACCTCCCAACTCAGCCTCCAAGTGCTTGGCTACAACCTCTGTCTGCAGTGGGAGCAGGAGGGCGCAGCCAGAGCAGGGTGGGGGTGCGTCCGCGCAGGCCTGGGGGCTTTCGGGGACCTGGAGCAGGTTTGTGGAGTTTCCCGGGGAAGGAAGGAGGATCCCAGGCCTGTGCTCTTCCCTTCGCCCCCAGGGAGACTCACCTGCAGGGACACTGAACCCTTCCTTCTGCCAGGTGATGGTTGGCCAGGGGATGCCTGAGGCCTCACAAGGCAGCAGTACCTCCTCCTGTGCCACCACTCGAACCACGCTGGGCAACGGCTTCACCATGGGGGCGGCTGCAAAGGAGTCCTGAGGTCCCTGGGGAGTCTTAAAACCAGCTCCTCCAACCAGGGGGCTCCCTCTGAGCACTGGACAGAGGCCTCTAAAGGGATCAGGGTCTGAAAACCTCCGACATAGCAACAAGGATGCCAGGGCTAATGTTTTCCTCCCAAAGAATCCCATCAGGGCAGATCTGGGCCCGGGGCCTCCCCTTCATCCTGGGCTCCACCTGCCTCTATCTCTCCATCTGCTCCCTTGGTGGCCTGGGCTAGGGACCCTTACCTTGCACAGTGAGCACCACGTGCTTGTGGGCCACACCGGCAGAGTTGCGGGCTGTGCAGGTGTAGCGGCCAGTGTGGATGGGGAGGGCCTGCCTGATCTCCAGCGCACCTGTGGGTGGGGAACAGTCGTTAGAGTGAGGGGGTAGGACTGAGGTCACCCATGATGGAGGTAGCAGGGCTCCCACACAACCCCTTCCCGAGGTCTCTGGGGTCCTGGACATTCAACCTGCGACCCCTGCCCTTTTGTAAACAGCACAGGGGATCAGATGACATGGGACCCTGGGTTTTATGACTGCCTCTGCTCTCTGCCCAAAGCATAAGTGTGGGCAAGTTCCACCTACTCTCTGGGCCTAAGTTTCCCCATGTGTACCATGAAAAGGCAGACAAGACGGTCTCTAGCCTCTTCCAATTGTGAACTTCCCCCCTCCCCTCCCTTCCCATATTCTTGTGCTATAGTTGGGTTATAGCCTTCATTTGAAACCTTTAAATTAGTTTCATAGTAAGGCTGAGTACATTGGATACTTTTTCTTCCATTCTTGAGATACTTTGGTAAGA
>CAUYON010050148.1:0-54856 GCA_963573935.1 Arctocebus calabarensis
GACAGGCGCATGGCCTACAGACACATGAAGAAATGCTCACCATCCTTAATGATCAGAGAAATGCAAATCAAAACTACTTTGAGATACCATCTAACCCCAGTAAGATTAGCCCACATAACAAAATCCCAAAACCAGAGATGTGGGCGTGGATGTGGAGAAAGGGGAACACTTCTACACTGTTGGTGGGAATGCAAACTAGTACATTCCTTTTGGAAATACATTTGGAGAATACTTAGAGATTTAAAAATAGATCTGCCATTCGATCCTATAATTCCTTAATTAAATGAATTCTATCTGGAGTGAGACCCAAATCCCACAGCTTCAGTGCTCCACTTCAGGACTGTCCCCCACTTCTGATCCAACCACGAGTCCAGGCCTCAGGCTCCCGAATTTCCCTCCCCAGGTCCCGTCATTCCCTCGGTGACTCATCATCAAAAACTTGGTAAGCGTATGAGATAATGCATATTAATTATTATCATGATTTAATCAATCCATGGTGCATATGTATTTAAAAATATTATGTTATACACTGCAAATATTACATATATTTCTATCAGGCAACTTAAAAATAAATAATGATGATGATAAAAATCCAGCAGATCTGTCGTACTCACCCCAGTCACCTCCCTCTCTCCCCTCTTCCCTCCTCTTCGGTGACGTCATTCCACTTGATGGCTTATCCATGAAAGATGTAACTGCTCACACACTATGTATGTATTCCCAGCCTAGACCTCTCCAATACGCTCAAAACTCACATGTCAAAGTGTCCACCAACTTTTCCTGGATGCCTGAAGTGCATCTTAAACTCCACACAGAAAAGCGAGGACTTTGATCCTGATCCCAAACCCGTTTGATCCTGATCCCAAACCCGTTCCTCCCAGGACTTTAGCAAATGGCACCACCATCTCCCGAGTGGTTCAAACCACTTTCCTGTAGACATGTGCATGCCTAACTTTCCTCCGTGTGCCTCACACATACACATTAGCAGGTCCTGCCAGGCCTGCTCCATGACACTCCGCACAGGTGTCCCTAGACTGTCCCGTCCAGACCCTCATCAATGAGTGGACCTGTTCCTCCTCCTCCATAAGGCCCTCCCTGCTGGTTCTTGTCCTTGCTTTCTTTCACTCATCTCTCACACAACAGCTGGACGGACAAAGCAGAAGTACATTATCTCTCCCTTTCTTTCTCTCTGATTTAAAATGATTGACTCTCAAACTTCTTATCTTGTCCTGTGTCATCTGACCACACTCAGACACACTCCTCTCTACCCTAATCACCCAGCCTCCCGTCAGTATCTGAAATACACCCAGCTCTCCTACGCCTGAAATAGTTTGCTTCTGCTCTTCTTTCGTCCCAGAGTACACTTTACCTACATCAATCCCGGGAACACTTTCCCCCGTTAGGTGGCAGTTTAAGTGTCATGCAAGAAAAGTATTTGCTGGTAGCGTCAGAAGCTCTTTTTGTTTTCACAGAATTTGACATTTTTCTTTTTGATTTAGAAACTTAGTTCTCTGTTGTATCTCTAATGTATTAAACCATGTAGAAATATATTCTATTTTACATTGTTCTGCCCAAATCACCTAGCAGGATGTCTAGCATGTAGCTAGCAAAATAAATATGAGGTCAGTTTGCAAAATCATCCTAGAAAAAGTGCTACATACCTCACTAGTGAATAGCACTACAGTCCCCCCCTACTTAGGAAACTATGCACTGATTCCAGCACCTTGTGCACTTTTCAAAAAAAATATTAGAACTCTTTTTTCTGGAATAGCCATCAAAGCTGTGATCATATTATTACCTTTGATGTCCTGAATGTTACTGAAATTTCTTCCTTTCAATATTTCTTTTATCTTTGGATAAGGAAAAAGTCACTGGGGACCAGATCAGGTGAGGAGGGAGAGTGTTCCAATACAGTTATTTGTTAACTGTCTAAAAACTCCCTCACAGAGTTGAGGAAACTGGTGCATTGTTGTGATGCAAGAGCCATGAGTTGGTGAAAAGTTCAGATTGTTTACATGAAACTTCTTCAAACAGCCTTTCCAGCACTCTAAATAGTAAAGTTGGTTGACTGGTCAGTTGGCATAAATTCATAATTAACAATCCTTCTGATGTCCAGCAATATCATTTTGGCCCTAGATTTGGACTCATAAAACTTTATTAGTCATGGAGAACTGGCTGACGTCCACTGTGCATGTTGGTGCTTTGTTTCAGGGTTGTGTTGGAACACCAGTGATGACATGGACCAGAACATCATCTTGCTTCACCAAAAGGTCTTGGCAAACTCTGATTCTTTCTTTGCTTTTAGTTCATCAGGGAGATCCTTCAGGATCATTTTTTTCATACACCTTTTACATGCCAAAATTTTCAGTTAAGATTTTCTTAACTGTTTTTCTATCAATGTTTACTTGGTCTGCTATGCTTCTCCACAGTCAGCTGATGATTTTGAGCACAATTTGACAAATTTTCATAACATTTTCATTAGTTCTGCTGGTTACTGGCTGCCCTGGCCTCTCTTCATCAGTGATGTGTTCTCTCTCCCCAGAAAAACGTTTAATCCATGTGAACACTACCATTTTCTTCATGGCACTATCCCCATAAACTTGGACTAAGTTTATACGTCCCTGATTTGACTTCCACTCTTGCCAAGTTGAATAAGAAATTTAGAAATGTTTATTCATTGCTCTAAGTTAAGCTCTAACATTGTTGTGACAGCACATAACACCCCAGAATGACGAATGCCACTCAGCCAGGTACCAGCACACATCAACATGGACACAAATGTGAAACACTGGTCTACAAAGGCTATGAACTGCTATCAAAGTGTTTGAACAGAGCATGGTGGCAAGTCTGCAAACTTAATTGTCAGACCACGTATTTTCTAAATATATTGTTTAAATATATTAAAGCAATATATTGTTTAATGAATTATATGCTACTATGAAGAATTTAATTTGATTCTCTGATTTGGGGGCCAGCTGTCTACCAAACTCTGATAAAAGTCAATTTTTTTAATACTACATTATGAAAGCACAGATTGGGGAGAATTAGAATCTAAGTCAACGAAAACTAAAAGGAGAAAGAAGCCTACCAAAAAATGTTTGTTATTCCCAGTACTTCAGCCAGGAAATAGCTTGTGTCTCATTTATGTGGACTTCTTATCTCTAGATTAAAATTCAGAAGTAAATACACAACTTTATGGGAACCTTTGCTTTCCTCATATCTTCAGGACATCATTTGGAATATTTTCGGTTTTTAAATCTGTGAATTCCTAGGAAGATTAAGGCTTTCATGGGATTATGGTCTAGAAATCTCTGTATTCACTGTTTCTTTAAAGATCTCAGCACGATTAAATAGGGTAAATGATAAGGACATCTAGTGACATAATTTATACTTCTGCTCTTATGTTTTGTAGTCTATCTGGAAGCTTCTTAAGCCAAACCTATGAATCATTTATTACAACCTCGCAAAGGGCCAAACATAGTTCAACAAAGCCTGGTGTCTTGCCTCAGCCCGACTTGTAACGCTATCACTTTTTAGCACAAAGTAGGAAGCCTAGAAGATAGCAGAGCAGAAAGGAATAAAGAAGGAATTAAGCTTTGTCTGCCTCACAGAAAATAATGAGAAAGTTGGGATTTATATTTTATAACTTCTCTAGACTCCTATTTCAATAATGAAACAGCAGGGTAAATACTAATCAAAGCCATGATTAAATTATTCTTAAATAATTTATATCAGCAGCCTCTATCAACAAGAACCAAATAGTGACTATCTCACAATATCCATTTGGGTTTTAATAAATAGCCTTGATGTAGGCTGTAAAGTGAGTTCAAAATTAAAGAGAAAAAGTATTTGTTAACTTTGAATGATAAATATGAATAATTGTCAAACTTTTTATATTAAGAATCAGTCCAGTCATTTCCTTTCTTGCTCAGGAGGAAAGTGCAAAATTTCCTCAGAAATTCAGACACAGGATTCGGTGAGCTGCGAGAGCGCCAGCTACCCTGAGGGAAACTTCGGAGGGAACCAGCTACTAGATGGTTCTATTAGTCTTCGCCCCTATACCCAGGTCGGATGACCGATTTGCATGTGAGGACCGCGACGGACCTCCCCCAGAGTTTCCTCTGGCTTCACCCTGCCCAGGCATAGTTCACCATCTTTAATGGAGTTAATACTTTGCATGAAATATCTTATTTTATAACAGTGAAATTGCTTTCTCTGTTGTCTTGTGATTTTTTTTTTTGAGGTGAAATTTAAGTTTTTGTGTGAGTAGTACTATTATACCTATCTTGAGTGTCTTGCTTGTACTGTATCACATCATGCCTTTGTTTAATTCTTTTTTTTTGAGACAGAGCCTCAAGCTGTCACCCTGGAGAGAGTGCTGTGGCATCACAGCTCACAGCAACCTCCAATTCCAGGGCTCAAGCGAGTCTCTTGCCTCCACCTCCCAAGTAGCTGGGACTACAGGCGCTCGCCACAAAGCCTGGCCATTTTTTGGTTGCAGCCGTCATTGTTGTTTGGTGGGCCCGGGCTGGATTCGAACCCGCCAGCTCAGGTGTACGTGGCTGGTGCCTTAGCCTGTTGAGCCACAGGTGCCGAGCCCTTTCTTTAATTCTTAATAAACTTTTCACTTGTTAAAAAAAAAAAAAGAAATTCAGACACTAATATTTACGTAACACCTATAACTGCTGGTAACATAACTTTCTCATATGGTGCAGAGAGACTTCTGAGTTACATTTCACTTCAAATATAAGTCTGATAACCAGTTTGATGAAAATATTTTAAATTGTATATAAAACCAGCACAATGTACTTCATGATTGCATTAATGTGCACAGCTATGATTTAATTTAAAAAAAAAAAAGGCTGAGGTCTTCTGGGTTAGATAATTTCATAAGCTTTCTATAAATCAACCACTTTTTCTTACCTTTGAAATTAGGAAGGTAATCTCTTCCTCATCAAACTATTGAGATAATTATAAATAAGACATTATATGTAGAGCTGTGGGCACTTGGAGGCACTTAATCACTATTACTTCATATAATCCTTGAGAGAAGTGAAAAGATTAAACTTTGTCAAATTTCTGCCAATATATCTCTCCTATAAAGCTGATATTACTATCATATCTACAGATTTGGAAATCAGAAATTTGTACTCAGAAAGAAATAATTTGCACACGGTACACCAAGTACATTGGTCTACCAAGGATTTGAATTCAGATCTTAGAAATTTTCACAACCATTTGTTCTTTCCCTCTGGTTGACCCATAGAGGGAAGTCTTCCAAGATGTGAGGACTGTCTGACGTATTCTGCCAGGAAAAGAATGTTTGTCAAACCCAAGAGACAACACAAGACTACTTAAGAGAAAGTAAGAGTAACCCATGAAGACAGGCATTAAGTGAAATGACTCATCGAGGGCCCCATAGTTAAGATGTGTCTCCATATCACCTCCTTGACTCCCAGGACCAGATAAATAAAGGTGCCCCAGGATGCAAAAGCCTTCATAGACAAGTCCAACCCTGTAACCCATCTCAAGGGGTGATGGGAAAACTTTTAAATTTACCACTCTTGTTTTTAATAATCAATTAACTCTTACCTATTTTTTTTTGCTCCAACAGGTTAGAGTAATCATAATAAAAGATGATGAAAATTATGTATACACTACAAAATAAACTATTTCACATCTCTAAATCACAATTTATATTAATAAACAGCAGAGGATGAAACCACGGCTGCACCAATTCAATGGAGCAGCTGCCTGTTGAAACTGGAGCCATTGAAACCAGCTAGACCCACAGTGGGACAGACCAACACAATCACCTTATTTCTCATCCACAGCTTCAGAATCACGATTGCCGAATAAGGTGCTGAAAACGAATTGATTCGGCTACAACAGAATTCAAAATTACAAAACTCCCTTCTCTTAAAGCTAATATGATTTTTCAAAAACACCACTCTACATTCTAGAGGATATCTGTTCTAAACATTAAATGCAATTATCTCTTCTTAGCATTAAAATTCAGCCCATGAATATCTTAAAATAGTTGAGAGTATTTTAATTTTGCCTTTCAAAAAAGTTCTTTTCCAATCAATATTTGGCTAGTTTTGAAAACTCTGGCGATATTTGTGAGTTTGGGAAGCACAATTATGAGACTCCAAGTTAAACTTTGTGAGGTGGTATAATGATGGAATAGATCGGTATCTTAAACAGATTGTTTGCCAGTTTTTTTTTTTTTAGTTAAAAGCACATTTTTCCATAATGATAGAGTTCTCGTAAGTAGGAATAATCAGTTTGTTTCTGTGAGTAAATTTTCCAGTTATTTTGATAATGATTTGAATGAACAAAATAGCATAGAAGGCAAAAGAAAAACATAAGGCATCCCAAGTACAATTTCTAAGGTAGTCCCAGTACAAGGGTAACGTCACCTTAGATACTTCTTTTTTTTTTTTTTTTTTTTTGAGACAGAGCCTCAAGCTGGCACCCTGGGTAGAGTGCTGTGGCATCACAGCTCACAGCAACCTCCAATTCCTGGGCTCAAGCGAGGCTCCTGCCTCTGCCTCCCAAGTAGCTGGGACTACAGGCGCCCGCCACAACGCCCGGCCATTTTTTGGTTGCAGCCCTCATTGTTGTTTGGCGGGCCCTGGGGCTGGAATCGAACCCGTCAGCTCAGGTGTACGTGGCTGGCGCCTTAGACCGTTGAGCCACAGGCGCCTTAGATACTTTTCAAAGCAGTGGGTCCAATTCATCCGTTATCTCCATCAGCATCTGTGAGCCACGCACTAAACTTCCTGCGCCCGAGCAGGCACAGCACGCTGCGCTGTCAGGACGGCACAGACACACACAGGTGAAGAGAGAATCCCGCTGAGGCAGGTGGAAAGAGAAGGCGCTGCATGATGTGTAAGTAAGTGCCATGGAGAGGGCACCGGGCGGAAGAGAAGGCAGAGGACACTGCATAGATGGCCCATCCCCTGCACTGAGCCTGGAGGTGACCAGCGACAGTTGCCAGATTCCGGCCATGAATGGCAGCACTCTGAGCCCCGGAATGAGATGATCATCCCCTACGTAACACAATTCCAACTGCAGTTAGCAACCGCGCTGCTGGAGGACAGCACAGCAGAGTCGGAGGGGAACAGGAACGCTGCGGCTGAGAAAGGCCTTGCAGAGTTCTGACGTTCTCCAGGATGACTTTGAGCTCCCAGGACACGGATCCCACCTCTAAGCCCAGCGCTAATCGAGGGCTTTTTGTCTAGTTCGAGTACTGCTAGCACCGACATCTCAAAATCCTTCCGACGTTAAGACTAGAACTCTGCACTCGGTTGCTTCACAGTCTCCTGAACGGTCACAGTCTCAGCTACAGGCCGTCTCTGCGCCTGTCTACCCGTTTCTCTGGAGGCTGGTGCACAGAACGCAGGGGGTGTGCAGAGCGGGGCGCCCCCCCCCCGTCCCACTGTCCTGGGGTGTGCAGAGCAGGGCGGCTCCCCGTCCGTCTGTCCTGGGGTGTGCAGAGCGGGGCGGCTCCCCGTCCGTCTGTCCTGGGGCGTGCAGAGCAGGGGGGACCCCCGTCCCACTGTCCTGGGGTGTGCAGAGCAGGGCGGCTCCCCGTCCCACTGTCCTGGGGTGTGCAGAGCAGGGCGGCTCCCCGTCCCACTGTCCTGGGGTGTGCAGAGCGGGGCGGCTCCCCGTCCGTCCGTCCTGGGGTGTGCAGAGCGGGGCGGCTCCCCGTCCCACTGTCCTGGGGTGTGCAGAGCGGGGCGGCCCCCCGTCCGTCTGTCCTGGGGCGTGCAGAGCAGGGCGGCTCCCTGTTCCACTGTCCTGGGGTGTGCAGAGCAGGGCGGCCCCCCGTCCATCTGTCCTGGGGCGTGCAGAGCAGGGCGGCCCCCTGTCCCACTGTCTCTTTGGTCACTGATTAACATTTCTGAGCTTGAAAATTTTCAAGCCCTTTGGAAAAACAGCAAGTGACATGAACCCAGAACATGCCAGCGGGTAGGAGATCTATGCTCTGCTTCCTTTCCTTTGAAGTATTTAAACAAAACCTCGAGGCACCGTAAAGTCTAAGAAAATGAAAATGTCGGTTTAAAACGTGTCTCCTCTCTCTCGGGTCTCATTACTGTTCCCTTCCAGCCAGGCCCCCACAATCTCATTTATCTGCACTTCTTGAAAACTGCACCATCAATCTATGCACGTGCACACATGCAAACACACACACTTGTACATTTTTTCCTACAATATATGTCAATGGACGGGGGCTGGAACCCAGTAGGACACAGTCCTTGCTTCCTCAGAAGTTCTAGTATAAATTATCCAACAGTGACACAAATAAGCACACAGGCTTTGGACAATGGTGCAAACATCGATGAACAGCATATGGGTGTTCAAAATGTTAGTAAATACAAATAAAAAGGGAACTAAAAAACTGTTTGACCATTAGAACTTGGTAAGGAAAGTTTATAGGAGGCCCTTCATCTGGAATGAGCTTCTGCACTGGACCCAGTGAACCAAATGAAAATGGCTCCACTTGTGGGAACAATCCATGTCACCAAGTCAAAGCCAAATTGTGCCTCTGACCTTGTGTGAAAGCAGGAGAGCGAGGGGGGATATTCCAATCCCGTCACGCCAGTTTCAGCCAGCAGGGTCAGGAGGTCACATTTATTTAACCTGTAGAAAAACAGTAACGTTGAAAGAACCCATGCATGGGCGGCGCCTGTGGCTCAAAGGAGTAGGGCAGCGGCCCCATATGCCGGAGGTGGCAGGTTCAAGCCCGGCCCCGGCCAAAAACCACAAATACAAAGAACCCATCCACTTCTCCTTCCTGTGCTGCTCTCCTTGGCCCTTCTGCCTGTGCAACCAACCCCCTCTGTTCAGCTTGCAGGAATGCTCATTCTATCTCATCTGTAAGATGAGATATTTCCTGACTCTATAGGGTATCCCAAAAGTTGCCCCCAAAGTTAAATTGTTACTCCCAAATTTAATAGATTATACTATTGAAATATAAGCCCCAATTTCCAAATATGGTGATAATAAGAAATTGAAGAGGATGTGTAATAGGAAAATATTAAAACAGGCTTGGCTTTATTTTGGAAACTCTAAACGTCATCCGTTTAACCTCAAAGGTAGTCATCAGCGTTGATATTGCCAATGCCTTCCCTCAGATAGCAAACTGAAAGTTCTGCATACAAGGTGTACTCAATAAAGCTTGTTTATCAGTATACTGGGCCACTAATAGATTTGCCCTTCCTGCTCATACATAGCAAAATGGGAAATTGTAGCTCAATATACTTTTATTTACAAAATATTCATTACAAAATTTTACAAAGAAGTGGCCGACAAAATCCAATTCAGATCGTTAAACTACATGTGCTGTAATTTTGTCTTTTGACAGCCTGGAAGAGGCTTTGAGATCCTCAAAGTTGGCAGACTCATTGTACAGAAAGAAAATCCCATGAGCACAGAGAGTGTAAGGGAAGAAACAAATCATAACCTCACTTTCCACTAAGGCAGGAAACAAGTGGTGACATTGCTTTCCCCTGATGGAGTCAGACTGAGGGACGAAACAAGTGGTGACATCATTTTGCACTGATGGGGTCAGACTGAGGGAGGAAACAAGTGGTGACATCACTTTCCCCTGATGGCGTCAGAGTGAGGGAGGAAACAAGTGGTGACATCACTTTCCCCTGATGGAGTCAGACTGAGGGAGGAAACAAGTGGTGACATCACTTTCCCCTGATGGAGTCAGACTGAGGGAGGAAACAAGTGGTGACATCACTTTCCCCTGATGGGGTCAGACTGAGGGACGAAACAAGTGGTGACATCACTTTCCCCTGATGGCGTCAGACTGAGGGAGGAAACAAGTGGTGACATCACTTTGCACTGATGGGGTCAGAGTGAGGGAGGAAACAAGTGGTGACATCACTTTCCCCTGATGGAGTCAGAGTGAGGGAGGAAACAAGTGGTGACATCACTTTCCCCTGATGGAGTCAGAGTGAGGGAGGAAACAAGTGGTGACATCACTTTCCTCTGATGGGGTCAGACTGAGGGAGGAAACGTGGTGACATCACTTTGCACTGATGGAGTCAGACGTTTTGTGGAAGGTCATATTTCTTGTACATTCTGAGCAGAAGGGATTAAACTTTCTTTACTAATGATTAAAAAAACTGTCAAGTCAAAAAACAACAAGGTTTATTTAAATGGTAACAATTTTTCCGTGTTAATTGATAAAATGGAAAGGCCTTCTAAACTTGTTTGGTTCCAAATGCTTCTTTTGTTCCTCCAAGCGGTGTCTGTTCTCAGAATCTGATGCCTGTGTAAATCTTCCATTGCATCTCACGGGGCCTCCCTGCTTTCTGCCAGAGACGGAGAACAGCCTCTGGGATGGATTTCAAAGGTATCTTATGGTCAGCCCCATGCTCTTAGGTTTCGGGACGACAGCCCTTGTTTCTAGGCGATGGGGAAGCTACACAGCACCGCTCCCTCGGAAGACAGCGGCTCCTGCGTCTCCAGCGGTCAGAGACCCTTCGGCACCTTCAAAGTCAGAGACTGGGACAGCCAACTTCACAAAGTCCAACGCAGTTCATGTGGCTGAAGTGAACCCCCCATATCCCATTTTATTCTAAATTGTATATTTGAACAAGTGATGTTATTAAATGAATATTTTTCCTGACCAAAGGCAAACTGTATTATTAAAACATAAGCCCCAAATTCCAAATACTGTGATAATAAGAATTTGAAAAGGATGTGTAATAGGAAAATGTTGAAACAGGCTTGGCTTTATTTTGGAAACTCTAGATGTCCTCAGTTGAATCTCACAGGTAGTCATGAGCGTTGCTATTGCCAGTGCCTTCCCTCGCATGGCAAACTGAACGTACTCAGTAAAGCTCCTTCCTCAGTATACCGGGCCACTGACAGCTTCACCACTGCTTTACAGTGTCAGCGCAAAACATCTTCACCTGGACACGAAGGAGGGAACGCCACAGTCCTGGAAGATGAACATGCTGTTTTTGGACTGATCACCCAGCTTCCTTTTTACATATGAACATTCACATGGAAAACTAGGCTAACCAGAATTGTCACAGCTATCCTGTGGTGCCTCTAATCCTTCTCACACAAGATGTTCTTTATCTTTATCTCTCCTGTTTGGGCATAAACAGAAAGGCCTAGAACTTCCACACTTAATCTAGATAAGGCTTCATTCCTCCTTGTACCCCATGATTGAACTAATGTACACAGCTATGATTCAATAAAAAAATAAAATAAAAATAAAATGATTATCATAAAAAATAAAAGAGTCTTAGTTGATCCTGGTCCTCTAGTAATCACCCCATCTAAGGAACTCCCAGAAACTCGTCCTTCTCCAAGAAACTGAGAATGACATGCGATTACTTTTACTTAATTCTCTGAAAAAAAAGTTTTCATCCTACCTGTCTGTTTTACGTTTAACTAAGAAACTAAATGCTTTTATTTAAGTTATATGTTTACTACAAGAGGCTTGAAGTCACAGTAAAAGCAGAGAATAAATAAGGCAAGGAATAAAATAGAAAATTGGGAATAAGCAAAAAAAAAAAAAAAGTATTCCTAGTAAACCAAAACGAGCAGATTACTGTATTTCTTTGAGATGTTACAGCGTTATGGCAAACTCTTGTCTGTGCTTCCAGACTTAGGTCAGGAGGCACCTTCTCTGCAGAAGTCTCTGAGTCCCCACAGTCCTTTCCCCTTCCATTCTGGAGCCCTTTTATACCCACACTAATCTGGGTGCTTATCTCATCTGCACAATCCTTCTTGGCCCACAAGAGCCGCTCCTCAATGCCCCAGATCAGGGCCCTCTGCCTTTCCTGAATCAGCATTTAGCATCTTCCAACTCCTTTCTGGAAACTTCAACTTTCCTGTTTGAGTACTGAAATACTGCAAATTGCTCCATTCTTTCTGTCTGAAGACCTATATGACCTCTTTGACTAAAACAAATTTCCTTATAAAATATTAAATAATTCCTACATCTCAATTTTTCCTATCACTTTTTGTAAAACTCCTGGAAAGGTATTGAGTCTGTGAGGTGATGGCCGACGGCTCATCACTATTCAACTCCCCATCGTGTTATATACTTTGAGTTTGTCAACATTATTTTTCAGAATAAAGCCGTAACTTGGTATGTACACTGTTTAGTGATTTTCTTTACATATTTTCAGAAAATGTTTCAGTTCAGAAAATGCTCGGTTTCCACAGCAGTCCGGCTTCCCTTTATTTTCATGTGTTTTTTATTGCAGGTAATGTGCACTCAGTCCGAGGGTAGAATCAGAATATTTTTAAGGTTTTCTTCGGTTCACTGAATCGCTTCCGATTCCCCTAGAGCCATTTGTTCCATTTCTTTAGCTGGCGTCTTTGTGATTTAGGTTGCTGATTTTCTTACTCTGATAATCTTCAGTTGGTGATTCACAGTTATGAGGAAAGAACTTGATTAATGAATTGGGGTATCTGTCAAAGTCTTTCTGCACTAGTTTTGATCTATTTCCTCAAACATGAGCAGGCTGCTTTTCTCTTTGGCTGATGGTAAAGTAAAAGTTACTCAATGACACTTGGTAAAGGACAGTAGGGAAGTTCAGGAATGCTGTGACAGGCCCAGGGACCCCCGCAGAGGGGCCCTGAATTGCTGGAGAGAGATTGGATCAACCCTGAATACAGCAGTGGTGATGAGAATTAATTGCCCAGGAGGGTACGTGCGGGGTGTGCCAGTGGCTATAAAATTACCAACAGGGAAAAGAAACCTTCAAACCAACCCAACAGGATTCTTACTTAAGACAAGCCAGGGGCATCAGACCCCGGGGTCGGGGGTTGGAGGATAAGAGAACTGATCAGATAGGAAGGTTGACCAGATGTAGAGGAAGGCATTTCTTGCTAAACAGAGTTAGTGCAGCTTTTTGCTCAAACTGGATTTTACAAGGAAGTGTACAGTTGTGCTTAGGGGAGGTTTCAGAAGCCTGACGATGAGAAGGTTCAGAAGGTTCAGACGCATCAGTTCTGGTAAATGGGTAAGGATGAGCCAACTGGTACCCATCATATCAGGATGCATGGCCGGGGCGGGGGGTAAGCAACAAGAGTAACTCAAGGCCAAAATAAGAATATCACTCTGGTAATAAAACATTTCAGCATATTTTTCTCCCAGTCTGAAAGGCCGTACCTTTCAAATTCCTTCTGTGTGTTCATAGGCCTTTAATGGACCCAGAACTTAGCTCTGCCTTTGTCTTGGGGGACAAATGTCTCTCTGGATCTGCTGACCAATCCCACCCGGTCTACTTAGCTTGTGCAAGAAGCAGCTCTCTGGCTTGACTTAGGGGATAAAGGTCCCCCCCCCCCGCCGACACTCGCTCTGCAGGAAGTTGTAGACGGTGGTTGGTGCTGTGCGCCCGCAGACAGACATTAAATCACTCTCCTGTTACTGTTCTACACTCACCTTTCCCCAGGATTGCTAACTGAACTTAAAGCCTTTCCCAACATTTCTAAGCCGTCTTTTTTGACTCTGTTAGACTCCAAATGGTTTCCCCTAATCTGGATTATCTGTCGATAGAATCTTGTTTTCCGGGAATCAGTCACAATGTCAACTGCAATTATGCTGATAGCACCACTTTCTATGTGCCGTACAGTTGTGAATTTTCTTCTCTATGAAACAACTTTGTTACTTCAGTGGAATTAGGAAGGAAACACAAAAAAGGTAAAGCCACCTGCTGTGCTCGTCCCCTGTGAGCTATGGGCTCTGGGCTTTCCGACGTGCAGTTAGAGTTTAGACTTAGCTCTTTGCATGGACTGTGGACCCCCAAGGTAAATTTACTATATGTTTAAAAGTTTATTTAACATTCTTTGGAATGTTTCCTATGTGTAATTATTAACCTTTAGAAAGGTGCTACTCTTATTGAGGAAATTGCAAAAGCTCGTCTCATAGACATTATCTTTGGGGCTGACATAGACTTCAAAAACATGAAGGTCAGTTAAATTCAGTGCCGGAGCCAGATCTGACCCCGGAGTCATGAGTTCACTGGTAATATTAACGTGACCAAATCACCCTGGATACTTGTCTTTAACGACAACAACAAAGTAGTCTCTTTAACTTTAATCTTCCAGCCAGTTTCAAAGAGTACATTCTAATGTACAAGTAAAATATAAATAATTGAGATCATCGCACATGTAACAAACATATAATATGTAACAATTTATAACATGATAGTGTGTTTATATAACAATTTGCCTCAGTGCAAAGCAAAAGTAACTCTGAATTTTGCTCTCTCTTTTTTTTTTTACCAGCTTTGATAAAAAATATTTTTCTAAAAGAGAAGTCTATGTAACTCTTTTTCCTCTAAGGTTTCTGGCCATATGTTTATTTAATCTCACAATTAGAAGCGGTCTTCGGTTACTCTGCAGTCAGAGGGAATGACAGGCATTGACCTTCTCAGATTGCTCCAAAAATCACAAGCTGTGCATTTTGAAGAGACAGCAGCACCAGCTTCTCCCTCTTATCAGTTATTTGGGTTCAATATTTTTTAGTAGTTTGAAAGATAAAGTACATTTCCTATTTCCTTTTTGTTCTTCCATCCTGAGTCAAGATAAAGTGTGGGTGTTTTCAACAAAAGAATGAAACTTTTTCCTAGTGAAACTCTATTTCATTAAAGTTTTCTTTTATGAATAAGGTAAAAATATATAATTCAAAATTTTTCCTGATTTTTTCTCTTTCTAATACACATTGACTTCTTTTTACACACCTCAAAATATTTAGGTTTTATCTAAGTACAAAGCCATTGTCAAAACATCAAATCCTCCATGACCACTAGTCAAAAAAAAAGTCAGTATAGATTATTAATCATTTTTAGTTTTCTAATAAAAATTATTAATCATTTTTAGTTTCCTAATACAAAAGACAATATATATCAGGTCAAATAAAAATTTTATTTCACAAGTAATTCATTTCACTGAATAAATTAAATAGAACTACAAATGAATGCAACGATCAATACTACATCTGAGAGTGTTTGCATGTGGAAAGCAGAAGATCTGAGCTGGACCGATGTGGGTGAAGACACTTGTCACATCAGCACTGAGGTGGGGACACAGTAACAGCCAGTTTTCGGTTTTGGGTATTTAGAAACATTTGTTTCGCCTAAATAATCAAGTTAAAGATGATTAGTTCACATTGATCACATTGACAGGGTTCTGAATAAAACCCTTGCATGCTGACATAATTATTTACTTTGAAACTATATTATTTCCAAGTACATCACAGTATTCCTTTCCACTGGTTAAAAGGGAATATGTAAATTCAAAAGTATACTATGGGAATATGGCCTTAAGGAAATAGTACGGGATTGATACTACCCTACAAGGACATGGTGAGTATTTAAAAAATATTTGCTGAAAAAATGAAATGAAAAATGAATAAATTATCAATGATTCCATTCACTTACAAGACCCTAATGTAGTCATTCCCACGATAAGATTGTCCCTTTTAAAAGCATTAGATCTACTACTGTATATTTTTATTTATTTGATTTCTTCTCTTATTAATTTGTGGAGCCCCTAACAGCAGAGACTCCACCTCACTCATTTTTGTGTCACCAATGCACAGTACACAGTGCTGGAAGCCGACATGCTCAGTAATTCATTTTAATTAAATTGAAATGACACTTCATATTAGCTAGACAAAATAGCCTCTTCCATTTCAAATGTTTAGGAAAATCCCTAGCTGCAAAGAACATGGGATTGTAAAGAGAAGATGTACTGGGAGGGAAACCAGCCCGGAGACTCTGACTCGCTCCTTCCTTCTTTCCAGACGAGACCTAGGAGCAGGCAAGGCCGCACTGGGGCCTCTCGCGCTCGCCTCCTGCCTGGTGGGTCCGCACGCTTCTGCAGAATTGTGCAAGTTGCATTTTCGTGCTCCTTTAAATTTCCCCCTCAGTTTCTGACGTCCTCGTGCCTTGGCACTGCGGGCACATGGTGCTGACCCTGCCCCCCCACGGCCCGTCGCAGCCACTGGACACAGCTGCCACCGTCTCAGCGCCACTCCCTTCCCAGGGCTCCTTTAGGACCCGGGGCTGGGACACTTTTCCTGCTCAACCAGCACCAATGTGACTTCGGGTTTCTGGTCGAAAATAAGGCAGCTCATTGGGTTCCCCGGAGCTCTTTGGCACCGGCGGGACTTGGCAGAAATATCAGCAGTGCACTCAGCTGACATGCACTGTGCGCTTGGGCCCTGGTACGGCGTGTGCACGGATTTATTTTCTCCTGCCTTTTATATGCCTCACTCACCACAAAACTCCACATAAACATACCTCAATATTTGTTGATTAAATTAATAAATAAATTGACCAAGTAATGAAAAAAAGAAAAAAATCCATGAACGAAGAACATTACCTGCCCTCGGCCAAGCCGCTCACGTGCACGGCCGGGCTGGCTTCTTCGTCCATCTCTTCCCCGGCTCTGGGGACCCGCCTCTTGCCTTTGCTGTGTAGATTCCGGCAGGCTGCCCCCTTCTTCTCTGAAACATCTAATGCACTGACAGGTTTTCTTACAGCAGGCATCCCAATGGCATCAGGGAAAGCAAATATTTCTACTGGCAATAGTTTTCGAACTGTATTTTGAAAGTAATCTGATAAAAATTGTTGAAATGATCTGAATAGACATTGATCAAAAGAAAGCAAACAAATGGCCAACAGGCAAAAGCAAAATTAGTCGACATTAGTCACCATCAGGTAAACGCAAGTCAATGCCACAATGCGATATTATCTCACCCCAGGTAAATGGCTCTTACCAAAAAGATAAAAAATAGCAGGTGCTGGGAAGGAGGTGACATCAGGGGGACTCTTCCACACCACTGGTGGGAACGTAAATTAGTACAGCCCTCCTATAAAAGACTGTGGAAGCTCTTCGAGAAGCTAAATCTACCATATGATCCAGCAATTATACTGACGAATATATATATTCGAAAGAAAGTAAGTCTATAAAAGAAATATCTCCATGCCCATGTTTATTGCAGCACTATTCACAACAGCCAAGATATGGAAGCGTTACCTAAATTGATAACGAAAACTGGTGCTTGCATGCAATGGAATGTCATTATTTAGGTGTAAAAAATAATAGCATCCTGCCTTCTGCAGCAACTTAGATAACCTGGCGGTCACTGTGTAAAATGAAATACGCAGGAACAGAGAGCTAAACACAGCATGCTGTCGGTCATGTTGGAACTAAAAAGCTAATCTCATGGAGGCAGAGAGTGGAATGATGCTTACCAGAGGCTGAGAGGGGGGCGGAGCTGAAGCAGGCTTGGCTAATGGTATGAAAATACACCCAGCTGGAGGGAATAGTGTAGCAGGGTGACCACAGTTGGCCACAATGTATTGTAATGTTGTATTGAAATGTTCCCAACATAAAGAAATGGTAAACATTTGAGTTGATGAGTTTATTAATCACTACTTAATCATTACACATTGTATGACATTAAAACATCACAGACACCCCATAAATGTGTACAATTGTGATGTATCAATAAAATATTAAATGAATACACTGTAAATAAATGCTTAATAAACCAGTAACAAATTTCTTTTTACGAGTTTTGCCTGTGGCATGACAACCCAGACAGCTGAATAAGCTATTAAATTAGTGTTACTATTCTTTTTAAGCCACCAGAGAGCTGAGAAGGTTAAGAAGCCTCACTGAGCTAAATTCCCAAAAGTGGCAAGCCCTTCACAGGTCAGGAGAGATGCGCCCGGCCTTCATTCCTGGTGGAAGTAATGGAGACAAAGTCCTTTCCTTCTGAAACCTCTAAAGGAGATGAGAATAAGCCAGCCAAAACTTTAGGGAACTTCTAATGGTCCTGGGCAGACTGGCAGACAGATTGCACGTTTTTGAGAAGACTCAGCCGGAGAGCAACTCTGCGCCCACCCCGCACCGCTCCCCCAGGCCTCCCGTGTGATACCCTACAGGCTGACAGCAGAGCTGAGCAAGGGCCTTCCCAGGTGTGGGAGGCATCTGAAAACTTAAGGCAGGCAACTGCAGAAGGCTGGAGGCGAGAGCACCAAACAGAAATCCCACCAAAGCCCTGCAAGCTTCAAAGGGCACCCACAGCACCTGCTCCGCCCCTGCGAGGCTAAAGGCAGCTGGGAGGGCGGAGAGAGAGAGCGCCAATAATGCAAACCGTGCGTAGCATCCCCCAAAGCTAGTGACTGAACTGCGAACTAGAAGCAGAATTCCCATGGTTGGGAAAGCTGGGAACCTTGCTAAAACAAAATGCAGAAATCTCTCTGGATCATGCCAGTAAGTAGATGTGCGAGTTATTAGAGAGGGACTATAAAATACTTACAATAAAAACACAAAAGGCTCTAGTGGGGAAGATGGACCGATATGTGACAAAACATTCAGTTTCAGTGGAGAAATAGACGCCTTTAAAAAGAACTAAAAAGGAACGACAGAAATGTAAAATATGTCTCCAGAAATGAGGAATCCATTAAACGGGTTTAACAGCTGGGCACAGAGGAGGAGATGGGTTCCCGGGAAGGCAGGACAGCAGACAGCACCGGCCTGGACCGTGAAGAGGAACGGAAGACTGGGACGCTCGGGCCACAGGTCAACAGCAGGCAGCGTGCGCCTGGGAAGAGGGGAGGAGAGGAAAACGGGAGAGTTGAAAAAACATCAAGAAAGCCATTATCCCATAAAACACAGCAGCCCGAAAAAACCAAAGGAGAATAATACAACCCGACTGAGACACAAGACACAAAAAATCCTGAAAACCGAAGAACGGTCTTACAAGCAATCGGAGGAACGTCTGCATGATACGTTCATAACAAGAAGGAAAATATGGGCGATGTCTCACTTCTCTCCAGAGGGGGAAAGACCAGGGAAAGGGGGACTGTGCCTTTAAGGGACTGAAAGAAAAAAATATATTAACCTGGTTTTTCATATTGAGCAAAAATACAGTTAACAAAAGAACTCTGAATATAGAAAAGAGTAATGAACATTAGAAATAGAAAATATTTGGGTAAACCATAAAAGAAGGTTTAAATATATATCTTTTAAAACTTTTCACAGTTTAAAACAAAAATGAACATATTGGGGGTTTATAACATATATATAAGTATAATGCAAGTAAGCCACAAAAGTGGGATTATAGTGTTGTAAGATTCACAAAGAATTATATAATGATTTGAAGACTGAGATAAATTAAATACACGTATTACTCTGTATTTCAGAGTGACCCTTGGGCACACACAAAAAGAGGTATAGATGAAAGGATAATAAAGGGGATAAAATGAAATAATTAAATTGAAAAAAGTAAAAAATACTAATTTCACCAAAATAAGAAAAGAGAAGCAACTTTAAATATTGCATAAATGGAAAACCAACAGTGGTATTCTATATTTAAAATCAATAATATCGATATTTAAATGAAATGCATATGGCCTAAAAATGGGAAGATTAATAGAGATTGCAAGTAAGATTGGATTAAGGTGCAATAGATGCTCACACAAGTAAAACATGGAAGATATCAAGAGACCACAGGTCAAGGGCCAGTAGTGAAGGTGCAGGAGGAGACCCAGGCGGCCCTGAGTGTAACGAACTTGGCTGGCTTTACTGCCGTCAGGCAGAGGAACTAACTTCAAGACCAGAGCAGATAGGGGAGGATAAAGACAAAGAGGAATATTCCTAGATGAGAAAAGAATCAACACAGCAAGAAGACTGCAGTCCTCCATGCACTTAATAGAAAATGTGAACACTTCTAACCACCTGCTTGAACTAATTAACATTGAGTGTTATACTCAATACACATCATTTCCAAGTGCACATGGAACATAGATATAAAATCATATGCTGTGCTGAGCTGTAAAATATTCAAAAAGTTTAAATTATGTAGAGTATATTCTTCAGTCACATAATCATTAAATTAGAAATAAATAATAGTAAATTACCTGAATATGGAAAATCTCCAAAATATTTGAAAATTAAGCCACACCAGTGTAATAACCCATGATCAGAGGAACACAAGAAAATTAGATTGAACAATATTTTGAACTGAAAGAGTAAACATTAACATGAAAATGTGTGAAATACAGAAAAGGTAGTGCTGACTGTACTTTAGCTTTAAATAGTTACTGTTGAAAAACGTTGACAGTGAAATAAGCTACCATTTAAGAATTTAGGATAAAAAGATTAAACTAAACCCCAAATAAATACAAGAAATTGATGAAAAGACACAAATACTGATGTAACTATTAACTTTAACTCTATATGTAAGGGACTAGATATTCAGGATATTGATGAAAGTGTTATTTAACATCTAAATTTCTGCCAGTCATAGAAATTTAAGTGCATTTTCTGTACAATGGCTTCATTTTACTATTAAAAATTATCTTGATGTTCAAATATAGATAAGAAAAACATTATAGAAATTTAATAAAACCAAAATTCACTTTATGGAGAAGACTAAAACATTGACTAATCTCTAGATTTTTCAAGAAAATAGAGCACAAACTGTCCATCTCAGGAAAGCAACAATTATTATTAAAAATCCTAGTAGAGATATTTGATGTCTTAGATGTCATTTGACACTTTAAATAAAACGTGCAAAGTCCTTTAAAGATGCCAACTAGCATATCTAACATAAAAAATAATTTCTTTTTTATAAAAGAAATCTTCATCTGCAAAAGAAATTAGATTCGTGGTTGAAAACTTTTCCACAATGAATATTCTAGGCCCAAAAGTCTTCACCAACAAATTTTATCACATGTTTAAGAAAGAGATAATGTACAACCTATATAAACTCTTTCATAACAAAAGAAGGAATATTTCCCAATTTATTTTATGACATCAGTATTACTCTGACACCAAAAGCAGGTATCACCAGAAGAAAGGAAAAACAGACTAAAATTCACCATAAACACAGATTCAAAATCCTTACCAAACGATTAGTACATTAAACCCGCTAGAAACAGAATGAGCCACACTTCATGATCAAGGGAAGCAGAGCCCACGAGTGCAAGGTTACTCTAACACTGAAAACCCAATCAGTATAATTTGTCACTTTATACAAAATAAAAGGGAAAACAAACCTTCTAATTATTTTAACAGAGGCAGGTAACGTAATGTACATAACAAAATTTAACACTCATCTATGATAAAACCTTTCCGCAGTCTAGAATGAGAAAGGGACTTCTTCAATCTGATATATGAAGTCTGACAATTAAGTCTATGGACTCAGCCTAGAAAAAGAGCTGTACCCCTCATTGCCGAATGTCACTATAGTCGCCTTCAAAGTGCCCTGCTTGGGAAGTGGTGCGCCGACCCCAGCACCTAGTCCACCCTTCAAAGCGATTTTGGAACTGGTTTTCTGGAAAGACCATCAGAGCTGTTGTATGGTGCACAAAAACACACAACCACGATAATGAACACGGCTGTGCAAGGCAGCACCACATGTCACAGCAACACAGCTATGCGATGCTGACACGCCAAGGTCACTGGGTCAACCTCGCCGAGTAGCTTGTGCAGAGCTGCCAACCTAAACACACACGGCAAGTTTACGGATTTCATTGTCAGACCATCCAGGGCCGCTCTGATGGCTAAGAGAATGGTACTCAGCTCGGGTAATATGTTAGTAAATTTAGTGGGGTTTTCAACAGACATAATCATGTCATCAGTGAATGATGAGATTTCATTTCTTCCTAACTCATATTTTTTCCTTTATTAATATTAACAATTAGAAATTTTTAAAATACTATAGTATTGGAGTCCTCAAATATCAATAATTAGCATAACAAGATGTGTGTAAGACTTCTATGTTAAAAAACTACAAAAGAATACTAAAAGAAACTAAAGAATAGCTAGGTAAATAAAAAGACAATATGTCAACAGAACAGAATAATGATGACAAATTTAAGCCACATATTTATGGTCAATTGGTTTTCAATCAACAGACCAACTAAATTCAGTGGGAAAAGAAATGTCTTTAAGAACGAACGGTGTAGGAACAACTAGACAGCTATGGAAAAAGAAAACAAATCTCAATCCCTCTTATTCCAAACAAAATTAAAAAATGGGTCAAAGTAGTAGCTGACTCACAAATAGTGTGAACCAAATAGGAAATCTATTTAATTAAAACAAAACAAGGCTTCTGCTTCTGACCAACAGGACGTAAGAGAGACAAGATTTATCCTCCTAGTGGAATCAACTGAAACCCAGACAAAATCTGCAAAACTACAGGTTCGAGGATATTATTGGACAGTGAGGAACGGGGAGCTGGTGACCGCAGCAGGTGGTGCCCGCGGGCCCAGCCCACTGCGTGCTCGTGGTTGCAAGGCGCAGGGCAGACAGAGGGACCCTTCATAAACAGAGGCCTCTCTGAGTTGAGAAAACCAAGGAGGACAGGGGTCACAGTGTGGAGAACAGGAATGGAGAAACTGTAGGAATGTATGTGTTGGAAGTTATCAAACATCTACCACGACTTGGTTTTCCTCTCTCTGCTTCCTCCGTAAGGGTCATTAACCAAATCACGGGTCATTTGTTACTCTGCCTTGAAATCTTAGTAGGACTCCAAACTGGTTGGTTGAAAACAGTTGGTGTGGGTAGTTCAGTATAAATCATTCTTTACGTTAGGACATTAGTGTGCATTGATCATCACAAATGCTTGTGATACTTAAGCTTTAAGAATCAAGCCTTTTCTATACCTCAACCGGAGAGTAAGCCAAGTTACATTGGTTTTAACAGCTGCTTTACTTTACCCTCAAAGTGACTGAATTTTAACAATGGGTGAAATAATTTTGCTAGCAAAAATACAGAGCGTTTACACAGCCTCTTTACAACTTGGGCTGGGAACTTCAGAGGGAGTATGATAAATACGTGCCCCTCCTTCCAATCTACTTCAAGATTAAACAACGGCACATCTGTTTGTGAGTTAAGAGGTTTACTGTACAGCTTTTACATTTTATCTTCGTGTTTCCTACTCTTATAACATACACTGTCTATAGCTAAGCTGTTTTTTAATTTAGATTACATCGATGTCATTACATCTCCATTTAAAACAAACACTATATTGTTTACATATATCTCTGTAGCTCACACAAGGAAAACACTCTTGGTATATAAGATTAAGTGCATTTCATAAACCATCAGTGACTTGTGGGAATTATGACTCCAACTCCACAAAGTGCATTACCATCAAGGGGGTTTTTAATGACCCCCCCAGAGGAGAGAGAACATTATGTCCGCCCCCCTCAAACAGATCCTATTATCGTTAAATATGCGGTTAAGGGATTTGTGACTAAAGATGTTGGGAAACAAATCAAAACTGGAAGATGAGGTGAAATGCCATAGATAACAGAAAGAATTCGCCAAGAGCAGGTCAGAGTGCAGCCGCAGGAGTACACAGAGCCAGCAGGAAGAAGGCACAGGGCTCAGAAGTGGGACAGAGTGTTCCAGAGAGGAGCCCGAGGGCTGTGCCAGGGTCAGGATACAAGACGGGGTCTGCACTCGGTGGGAAGGTAATCTAAGGATTTCTCCTGTTTGCTCAAAATTATAAATATTTCTCTGAAACTTGTACATCTCCTCTGTTCACACAAAGTGGGGATTCCAAAAACCCTTTTGTGCTGAAGGCTGGAAGGACAAAGAGGCTTTTGGCTTACAGAGCCCATCTGCATCACGTCACAGTGACGGGGAGCTCGTCTGAGTCCTGTGAAGGTTAAACAAGCTGCAGCCGGGGCAGTGCCTATGGCTCAAAGGAGCAGGGCGCCGGCCCCATATGCCGGAGGTGGCGGGTCCAAACCCAGCCCCGGCCCAAAACTGTAAGCAAACAAAAAAAATAAAACCAAAGTGCAGCCTTCTCCTGGCTGACGCAGCATCTTCCAACCATATCTTTGCACCAAATAGACTAGTCTTATCCATAGGAAAATCTGTTGCTGCTTTTCATGTCTGTCTTGCTGGGACCACAGCCTGCACCACCACACACTTTGATGACTTGCAGGAAGGCAGCAGGCTTTGAGCCGGAGAATCAGCCTGGTTTTTCCAAAAAAAAAAGAAAAGAAAAAATATTCACCAACAGCCTTTTCATCTCTACCTTCTCAAAGTCTGATCCATGGCTTGAGATAACATGACGGGAACAGGCATTCCTCATCAAGGCTGACCTGCCATGGCCATAGATCTGTCTTCATTTAAAACAATTCCCTGTCATTGACGACAAAGATAACACATATCACGTTTTGAAGGATTTGTTTTTTGTCCTAGATTTTCCCTGCAATTAAATAACTTTTCCCTTCCCCTGAGCTCGTTTTCCGCTTCCATCGTAATCACAATGCCTCTGCAGAACCCTCTCCCCCTCCCCGCTTTTGTGTCTGTGGCTCATATTGGAATGATGGTGAAAGGCAAATGTGCTGAAGATCTAGCAAAAGGGGGTGACAAGGACTAAAATGTCCGCACTTTGCTACTGTGCCGACTATCCGGCAGGCAAGTTGTGGTGACTCTTTCACCCGTAAGCTGGAAGGCACTACACGGAAAGTACAAAAATTGTAGGTAGCTGCTTTCTCCGTGTCCCTTCCATTAGACAGAGGTTCGCTTACAGGCAGAAGCCATGTTCAATGCCTTCAGAATGCCCTGTCATACTTATTCTATAATGATAATGCCTAGGATATATTTTTTTAAACTCAATAAATTTATAAAGATGTCTGATTCCAAAGAGGACATAGAACATATCCTTTGAACTACATTTCTATAGCTGAGATTGAAGAGCAGGATCCTGCGGGGAAACGGTAAAGCTGACACAACCTGTCTTCTCCAATGAAAAGGTAGGATTTGGGAAAGTTGCAGGATGAGTGGGTCAAGTAGGTTCCAGTTGAGGCTGGGAGAATTATTGCCCAGGGCCAAAAGGTTTAACCTTTGGTCGCAAGCCTGATGATAAATCCTGGGTATCAGACTCTCTATGACTGAATCTATTGCTTTCATGTATTCCTATGCCCTGTCACTATTCAGTAAACAGCGATTAGAAGAGCGACTGGGTGAAATTACCTTCATGAACTGCACATCACTATTATGTTGGACGTAAAGGTAAACCTAAAGTCTTATTTGGGCTGCTTATGTTTCTAAGGCAACTCAACTCTGAATGGTACTCTGATATCAAGACACATTTAAACATCAAGCTATAAAAGCTGAGTAAGGTGGCTCACACCTGCAATCCCAGCATGCCTGGAGGCCAGGGTGGGGGGGATCCCTTGAGCTCAGAAGTTCAAGACCAGCCTGAGCAAGAAGACCCCATTTCCACCTCCCAGCTTAGATGCATGAACTCTGCCCATTATGCTGAAGATGACCTTTTAAAAATGTTTGCTCAACAGAGCATCCTCTTCCCCCCAAAACGTAGAATAACATTCCTGTTCATCCCCTTTCTTACTTAAGAAGTTTGGGTGTGATTCTCTAGGTAATGATTTGTGCTACAAAATTCTGAGACTGGCAGAAAAATCTCCCTGGAAAGGTGGATCCGCGCCACAGTTGCAGTCTGGAGGCATTCGGAGCATGAAGTAAGAGGCCTCACTTTTATTGGCCATGTGTGTTGTTTGGTCTCTTGGCAGGCAAGGGTCTCATGCTGAATATTTCCCATGAATACTTTCTTTTTGTTTAGTGTTTGGGGGGGGGAGTCTCTTTCTAGCAGGTAACCAACAAATTAAGCAAAACAAATTAAATATCCCTTCTTGCATGCTTTGGCTATACGCCTTTAAGAGAAAAAGTGTTTAGGGGCCTAAATTTTCTACTTAATTGACTGAGTTTTAGAATTTTGTTTTGCTTATGATAAATCTTCATCAAGTTTGTAATTTCCTTTGAGGGTAGGGATTATCTCATGTTAATTTATTTCCACAGGCTTCATGCAGTGTTCAGCAAGACTTCAACGTAGAAAAGAAAAACTCACATTTCACTCATTCCTATGTTATATAATACAAATATTATAAAATGTTTGCTTACGAAATTAATATGGTAAAAATTAAATCAAGGAAATATATAAATATCTGGTGACAAGAGGCTCAAACAGTTTAGAAATATTCTTTTATGTGACCCCATGTTAAGTGCAAGTGTTCTGTACACTAGCTTCGCTGCTAAGCACCTCAGGTTAGCTTTGAAGGAAAAACCTAAAAGATTCTTTGTGCTTGGGTTCCTCAGGTTCCACTGGGGCTCTTATGCCCTGAAACCGGCCTAATGAGATAAATCATGACTGCTCAGGTCAATTCACATGTAACCTTTTCTCAGACATGGTATCGCACCATCTCCTTTCCCGAGGCCCTGCCCAGGCTCAGATCCCCATCAGCATTGCAGGAACCACCTGCTGTGGTCAGTTTCTTTGGTTCTCACTCCGGTCCTCAGTGCATTTCTCAAATCATTCCTGCCATCATCCCAGTCAGTCACATCCAGGCCTTTTCTATTTCTCATAAAATAAAATCCTAAAAAATGTGACTCCCAACAGATATTTTACGAAAAGTACAACCTACCACAAGCCAAGCATTTGTGGAAAAGAATGCATAAGTGGAAAAGAGAAAAGATGAGATATGTGGAAAGATATGTAAATAAAATAGATGAGAAAGTACTTTTCTACAATCTTTAAGAGACTTTTTCCCCCTGTTTGGCAACGAGAAATCACTGCAAGATTTTAAGCAAGAAAGTGATCTAATAAGATTGTGTCCTAGAGGCGCCTCTCAGGCTGCAGAGCGCAGGAGGGAGAAAGAAGGTTCTGGAGCAGCTGGAGAGGGACTGGCCCAGCGAGGTCCAGGGGGGAAGACACAGGAGCAGAGAGGAGATGCCATCAGCGGCCGAGTGGAAGGAGCGTGATGGCTGATTAGGGAAGCAGGGTGAAGAAGCCAGAAAGCCCGACTCTGAGCTTACTCGTGTAGATGACCAAGAAATTATTTTTTACTAGTAACAAAAATACAAAATAGTGGTGGGAAAGCAGCTGGGGCTGGAGGAGGGAAGAGCGGGGGATCAGCTGAAGATCCTGCTGAACTTATTTTGTATTTGTTCAGGATGATGGGCCTGAAGAACTTTTCAAGTTTATCACGTGGACGTATTTGGGCAAGATCCTTTGTGTCAATTTTATTTATTTATTTATTTATTTTGTAGTGCCAAGCATAATGTCTTTAATTTCCAGTAAATCTATGAGGTCCTGGTAGAGCCTCCCAGTAGGGCGTCCTGTGCTGCAGGCACCATCAGGAAGCGGTGGCCGCATCTCTCTTACAAAGGCTGTGGCTCTTCCCTGGGCAGCCTCCAAATGTCAATGTCTGCCCAAGATCCCACTGCACAAGGCCCTGCCGCTCCTCCCGCTTGGACTCCACCTGTTCTTGCCGCTTCTTTCCTCCTCCTCTCCTGTATTTAAAATTTCTCTTTTGTTTTCCTTTCCTATTATTTATCACTCATCTGATTCTTCTCATAAATATCACTTGTCATATTTCAGAGACTGAGAAAACCTACAGAGAGATTGGGCGATCCCAGTGGAAAATTTCAAAGGCAGTTTAATCCCATGAAAATTAAAAAATGAAAAAGTCTCTTGATTTAGCTTAAGGTTAGAGTGCATGAAATGGAAAATGTGCTGTAACATAACCATTACGGAACCTAAGTGTTTTGTTAAGTTTTGAAATATTTCAATAATGATGGCTTTAATTATCTTGTGGTAAGAACTAATCTTAAAAAAGTTTTTAAAAGTTTTTCTCAAAGAGAAGTATAACACTTCAGACTTATACTCAATTCTGAAAGAAACAGCATGTAATAAAGATTTCTACCAGACTAAATGTTCCAACAGGTGGTACGTGGATAGTACATGAGTTCAGCTTCACAAACAGGTGTCTGCATTACTCAAATTGAAAAATCTTAGAAGAAAAAAAGATTCGTGGTCTGTAACTCTCAGTAAATATTTGTTGGATTAATGAGTTTATCCTTGGTATGCAAAGGTGAATGAATGCAAAATAATCACAAATTCTGCTGAGCAGATTCAGAGTGGGGACAATTCCTCTTTTCTGAGGTGATACAGTAAAAAGGAAAACAGTGGAGAGTTTTTAGAAGATAAGCCTTTGATTCAAATGACTCCCCCAGTTCCTACTAGCTGCCTGACGATTGTTTCATCTCCGTAAGCCTCAGTGTCTCAGCACCCAGCTCTTTGAGTAAAGGTGAAATATGATATTGAATCAAACCATTTAACTCAGCTGTGACCAGATACCACATAACTGTCACTGTCCTCTAAACAGCGCTGGATGATTTTCAAAGCAAGAAAATAAAAATACCAAATTCATCGAGGTATTAAACGACTGTGAAGACAATAGAATAACCTCAACATTTCTCTGGACACACAACATCATGTGGCGTCCTTTCTGTTAACACCTCAAAAGGGGTTTCTTTGCCCATATTGAATTCCAGGGCTCCTTTTAGGGCACGTGGGCTCAGCCTGAACGACTCAGGGGAACTTAGGCAGTGCTGATACAGTGATTTCTGGGACTGCGCGTGGAGGACGTGCCACCTGGGATTACGTTTCGGGAAGGTGCTGGTGAGCACGGACAGGGAGATGGTCCTTGGAGAGGGTGGGCAGCCTGAGTCACCGCTCTCAGGAAGAGAGCTCTTCTGCAAAGGTGAAAGGCAGGTGTGGCCTTTATGCAAATGACAGAGACAGATGACTCACAGCACCTTAATTTAGACCACTGTGGGTGGAATGCTCCAGTTCCAGAGGGAGACAAAAGCCTCTGCTATTTCTCTGGCAGTTCTTTGTGTTTGTTTTTGACCCTGTTTATCTCCCAATTTAGATAAAGTAACAGAAATAGAGGCAAGGTTGGCAGAGAGGCTCAGATAAGAGGCAGGCCTGTGAGCACGCTGCCTGAAGGAGGGCGAGAGCCTCCCAGGTGCCAGGTGGGGAGTGTGCTCCACCCAGCACAGACCCGCAGAAGGGACAGGATGCCCCATCGCCATAGAAACATGCGTGTGTTTCAACATAAGGACCAGGGACGTGGGAGCTTTTCAACCAAGGGATTTTTCTATCACTTAGAAAATCTGGGACTCTCAATCCCATCCTAGGTAACTAAGAGTTAAGACCTTTCAATGGGTTACCTCACTTTTGGTGAAGAATCCTAAATGTAATGCTAAAAAAAAAAAAAAAAAGAATTTAAATGTTAAGGGTCACATCGAGGAGTATACAGATGTTCAGAAAGTTCCCATTCTTCTGTGAACAGTAGAATGAAAACCGTCCCGCACGCCCCTGTGCCAGCATAAGCCAGAAGCAGGGCCCCCTGGGTCACTAAGCAGCTTCTGCCACTTTGTCCTCCCCCAAAGACACTCCCTGCCTGCCTCCGGCTCCCATGATTGAGTCTGACCACTTCTCGGGAAGGTATTGTGAGAAGGAGCTTTCTCCCCGAGACTTTGAAGCTTGAGTATGTTGGGAGGAAGACAGAAACATGAGAGTTTCCCCAGGTGACTGAGTGTTTTCTGTTAATTAAACAAATAAGTCAACCCGGGAGGCCTGCCCTGCTGGGACTGGGGTTCCCTCTGACACGCCTCTCTCAGCCGCGACCACAACTTAAAATGGTTGGCTCTCCGCGTCATCATTCGACCCTTGTCTCTGCACTCAGGCCGGCATTTCTCTTATCTCTGGATGAGGCACCATAAATTACAGCTCCAGAGCCCTCCCGTGACCTGTGAGAGGGGCCGGTCCTGGGGAGGGAGCGTAGTGTGGGATTCTGGCACCAACAACCCAGTCATGTTGTGACTCAGCACACAGAAGCCATAAAGACTGCCTTTCTCCGACAATCGTAAAAGGAGCTCAAAGCTCATGTTAGGAATCTTTGTGTTTCTGAAGAATGAAGAGATTCCCAAAATGTAGTTAAACAAAACCCAAAAAAGCCACAAAGACTTACCCATAAAACTTGTTCTCAAAATTCTTGGATATGGGATTTGGATAACCACGGCAGTGTAGTTTCCCTCAAATCACTCACTACGTGATTGTGTTTCCTGAAGTTTTCTAAGAATAGAATCCAACTGAGGGGAAGTTTATCCCAAAGCAGAGCTATTAGCTCAGCTATCCTTCCAGCTTGTATGCTGTTTCCCAGCTCCGAGGCCGACCCTCCTCTTTCCTGTCTACCATCAGGCAGGCAGTTGGAGATGAACAGGGTGGATGACGGATGTGGCTGGGCTGCTTCAGCTTGTTTGGGGTCAGGCTGACCTGGGTCATTATGGGAATGAGGCTGAGTAAGTGCCTGCAGGTGGGTTGCTAGCAAGACCTTCCAGGTGGGCTGTTTGGAGAACAGAGTGAATTAAGACCATGGGAGACTCCCAAGAAGCAGCTGATAGTCTTCAAAGTTGTGTATAAAAACCCAAAATCACTCTTTCTGTGGAGCACCTGGTCACTCGGACAGAGCTAGCTTGCTGTGGAGCCATTAACAAATTTCCTTTTTCTTTTGCTAAAACTTCACTTGCCCTTTTCAATTATTTCGGTGACCCAATATAATTATTATCTCAAGCCACCCTACCACACTATGCTACAAGGAGACATGAATAGAAGAATAGAAACAAAAGAAGTTGTTTACAGTAATAAATCACATAGTAGATATACAGGGTGGATATAAAGTTTGTGTGTAATTTACTATGTTAAACTATTTTAAATTGCACACGAATTTTGTGTCCACCCTGTATGTAGGCATAATTGATTTTAATTTGTTAAAGTTATTGAACAAATTTTGAAATAAATAACTGTAATTTAAGTATCCTAAGTAAGATAAATTCTATTAAAAGTGCTGTTAAAATTTGGGGATAGGTTTTAAGTACCAGGTGAAAGAGAATATTGAATGGAGTAGACCCTCCCTTGATAAATCAGAAATAAGCTATTCAAATAAAGAAAAAGAAGATTAGAATTAGAATATACCCAACTCCATCTTTCTTTTGCCCTCCAACTTTTGTTGGCAGCTTCAATAGCTCCCAGATGAAAAATTTCTGTTTAAATGTACCACCCAAGCAATAGATAAATGGTCAGTTGCGATCTAAAACTGTCATCCAGTAAGTCAAAATCAACAGGGTCCAGAAGATCAAGGTTCCAGGAAAAGGCCAAAATCCAGTAGCTTCAAAGCCTCCTCCTGTGACCTCTGGGGAGAAAAAGAAACAAAACTGGCAGCCTGAGGGCTGTCTGCTTGCAAAATCCCAAAACTATAGATGTTGGCGTGGATGTGGAGAGATGGGAACACTTCTGCACTGCTAGTGGGAATGCAAACTAATATGTTCCTTCTGGAAAGAAGTTTGGAGAACACTTAGGGAACTAAAAGTAGACCTGCCATTTGATCCTGCAATTCCTCTACTAGGTATATACCCAGATGACCAAAAATCAGTTTACAACAAAAATATTTGCAAAAGAATGTTTATTGCCATCCAATTCATAATTGCCAAGTCATGGAAGTAGCCCAAGTACCCATTGACCCATGAATGGATTAACAAACTGTGGTACGTGTATACCACGGAATATTATGCAGCCATTAAAAGATGTAGACTTTACCTCTTTTATGTTTGCATGGATGGAGCTGGATCATATTATTCTTAGTAAAGTATCTCAAGAATGGAGAAAACAATACCCGATATACTCAATATTATCATGAAATCAATATATAATCACACTTTCATACAAAAGATAAAACACAATTATAGCTCAGAAAGAAGGAGAGAAGAGGAGGGGGAGGGGGTTGACAGGTGGAAGGAGGGTCATCAGTGGGACCTCACCTACTGTCCATATTGCAAGCATACATGTCAAATATATTAAGAGTATAAATGTCTAAACACAACAATTAAATAAGTGAGGTGAAGGCTATGTTAACCTGTTTTATGTAAACATTCCAAATTGTTAGATCGCTCTTCTCACAGACTCGTTCATGAACAGCGCAGGGCACAGGTGTGTGCGATTGTCTTGTGACCATTTGAAAACTGCGATCTCACTGTCATTAGGAGCCCCCACAGCTCTACTGTACAAGTGTCTGTTCTTCTGAAATTGTGCTTTAATCTTTTCTAGTTACGATTTTACTTTCCCCCAAAGGGTTACCATGCAAATAAAAATAGACTTAAGCCTAAAATTTAAAAATTAATATATATGCTATTTTTTTAATCAATAAGCATTTTCTGTATTTTACAGCTATCATATCTTTATTCCTTAGAAATAGTTTATAATAAAGACAGAAATTTTGGAGACAATACTGTGTGAAGAAGAATTAGAGCACCATTTAAACCTGGCCCTTCCCTCTCCTAATCTTTTAGTGGGAAATTAAGTAGCCTTACTCTAATAAGTTTGCAATGTTTTTAATTCTTTAGTTTATGGCTAAGACATTGAAATATTTTATGAAATTCAGAGGACAAATAACCATTAGGCATTTTTTAAATTTCTTACCAGTATCTGGGGAAACTGATGACAAACTTATCGAAGCTTTTTATTGTTATTGTTTAATTGAACTTTTCATCCTGAGATCATTGCGGACTCATTTCCAGTTGTAAGAAATCAAACAGAGAAGCTCCTTGTGACTTTCACCCAACTTTCCCTAAAGGTAATAATATCTTGCAAATCTGCCTTACAGTATCCCAAGCAGAACGTGAGCACCGCCCTTCCTCAGATTCCGGTCTTCTACCCTGCACCGTCTGTGGGTTCAGTTCTTGTACCGTGCACTTTACCGTGCGGTTTCATCACGTGTGTACATCTGGGCATTCAGCACCACAGTAGGGACACAGGACGTTTCCATCCATGTCATAATTGCTCCTTGTGCATTTTGTTACCCTCAGCCTTCTAGACCTCTTCATCCTTCACCCTCTTTAATTTTGTCACGTCCAGGACATTATCTTAAGGGGACACTCCAGGATGTAAAACAATGGCTCGGCTCACTTGCAATAGTTCCTCCGAGCCTCATCCCAGTTGGAAAATGTTCAGTCTACTCAGTAGTGTGGAAAGGCAGAAGGAACCATGGTCTCCATCTACTGTTAGGACCACCAACTATCCTAAATGTTTCTAAAATAAGCCTTTTTTCTTCTTTGAATGGTCTAGGTTAGTGTTTATCAGTCACTTGGAGGGCTTGTCTAACTAAACCCTGGCTACTGAGAAGCCCTAGCGTTCTTTAAGGTGGTCTGGAGACGGCCCTTGCCCACAATCCAACAGTGAGGTGGGTGTTACTGACGCCACTGAACAGCGCGGCTTAGCATCAATAATGAACAGCTCATTAGCATTCTAATTTGAAACACTTTTGTGAAATAATTCATTCTCATTTTCTCATAACCAGAAGTGGTAGGTAGGAGAAAAGGGGACCCATGCTTCTCAAGCAACCCCCCCGCCCCCCACTACGCCCAGGAATGAACAGGCTTCCACATCACACACTAGTTGATAAGCAGATAGAAAATGGGCAGTTTGCAAAACAGGAATCACAAATAGTCAGTAAACACAGGAAAAATGTTTCTCAGTAATCACGGAAATGCAAAATGAAGCACTGAGTTTGCAACTTCATCCTATTAGCAAACGTCCCACAGGATGGCGACATGACGTGTGGTGAGAGGGGCAAACACCGGGTTGGGACAGCTGCTGGACACAGCCGTTTTCCTAACTGGCTAACATCGGAGGTGGCGATGGCCTGGCGACGGCAATGCCAGATCTCTGCTCTACAAAAAGACACAAGTACGTGCCCAACACGGCATGTTATAAATTAGGAGTTTGTTGCAGCTTTTTGAAAAATTAAAATTGCCTAAATGCCCATCAATAAAGAAAAAACTAAGTAAAAGAATTGAGCAGTTTTTAAAAAATGGAGTCACTCCCCATGTACTAAGGTAGAAATGCTTGAAGCCTGCTGCAAACAGGCTTCTCACAAAGCAATGCGCGCGGCCTGTCATTTGTGAGGGCGCTCGTGGGACACGGATAACACAAAGCGGCCACAGAGCGCTGGCGACACATCTGGCCCGGTACTAAGCGAGTTACGCGCACTCATTCACTCCGTTGTTCCTTACCGCAGCTGAACCCCAGTGATCGGACCTAACATGGTCGCATGCTCAGTGTGCCTGCGTGCTGTGGGTATTCAAAGCCATTAAGTGACACTTGGGGCTAATACCGAATGCTTACTGAATCCCAGGCCATGGTATAAGCACACGCTAACACCCTAGGAAGTGGGGACTATTTATTATTTATTTATTTATCTCACAGAGTCCAAGGAGGTGTTTAACAATGGGGATGAGCAGGGACCAAGGTGACGCTTTGAGCAGCAGCGGCAGCCACTGGAGGGGACTCTGTCCAGGGCACCGTCACCGATGACTCTCGTTGGTCACGAGGAGCCGTCTATCTCCCATGAAGCACGCATGGCCAGCAGAGAGGCCCTGCTGAGCTCCCACGGGTACATCTCTACCCTACAGGTCAGGAAGCTTTGCCCAGAGTGGCAGAATCAGGAGACTCAGAAATAGTTCCTGGAGACCCATGCTCACGTGCCAACTCACCCGGGGGGCACAGGTGGGGGAAGGGCAGTAACGAGGTTACGAACTCAACTGCGTCTTCCGCCCCCTGCCAGCCCCTGGGGACTGGGGAACAGTGGGCTGGAGCTCATGTTTGAAGAAGCTCCCTGATGACCCGCTGTGCCCCCCAGTTTGCATTCTGTAAGTGAACAGTCAACAGCTGCTGACTCAGCTCACATTGGATGGATTTCCCTGAGCACCCCGCTGTGCCCACCAGTTTGCCCTCAACATGCACGTGATGTACAAAGGGCTTCCAAACCCACCCGACCCTTTTCATACCCCCAAATCGAGCACAAGGATCCCAGTGGGACAGACAGCACCCTCCTTCCCTAGAGTCACATGTTGGAAAATGGAGGTGCAGCTGGAACTCTGACCCAGGACTTTTAATCCACACCCAGTTCTCTCCTTGTTCAGGCTTTCAGCACTGGCTGGGGGCAAAGATACTCAAAGCAGCTTATTTCATGGAGAAGGGGGAGGTTAAGGGCCGAGGAGGTAAGGAAGAGTGTCTGGGTGACAGATTGGACTAAGTGACAGCAGAGAGAGAATTTATTCAGGAAGAAGCAGCACATTTATGGATGGGATTTACCTAATCAATGACAGTTTGTTAGTCTGCTTTAGGAGAGAATCCCTCGGTGTGGAAAAAAGAGAGTGATTTTCTGTGATGATATAAAAGTGCTTTACACTCGTAGGAAGACGGTGAACAGGATTGTCAGGACAGCATTGGCTGGGGGATGAAAAATCAGTGGTGGAAAATAAAAGGCTTACTTTAAAAATTCTTGGAGAAGAGACCCCTGCAGGGTACTGAAAGGACAGCTTCATTTCATTATAGAAACGCTCACCTATCATGTCAGGTGGCAGTTCTCAACCTTGGAGAGACCCCCCAGGGGTCCCCTGCATATCAGATGTTTACATTATGATTCATAACAGCAGCAAAATTACAGTTCTGAAGGAGCAATGAAGATAATTTTATGGTTGGGGTCCCCTCAACATGAGGAACTGTATTAAAGGGTCACAGCATTAGGAGGGTTGAGAAACCACTGATGTACGGGTTAAACTGGAACCACGTAGCAAAGAAACTGTCAGGCTAATGGCACAGTCTCCTCCTCAGCCACCTTAACTCCTCATTAGAAAATATTCCTGGGCTTTTCCTCATTAGGGTCAGGCGCAGAAATAACAAGAAGAAAAAAACCAGCTAAGTATCTTTGGTTACAAAGAAAATGATGATTCCACCCAGCTTCTCCCATTTGCTTTTCAGGCAATTTCACTATGTGATCTCCAAACATGTCCGACACACAATGAAGGGATTATTTTAGCAAAACAGATATTGTCCCTGCCTCGTTGCTGTGAGATGAAGGACAGCATTTTGCCTCTGCGGCCATCACATCTAAATATTGAGACTTTGACATCGAACGTGCTTTGTACTAAATTCAGGCTGCAGATGGGTTCCAAAGACTTTATGTCAGCGAGCTGAATTATCAGAGCTTTCCTCACTGCCATTCTGTGTGATAAAAGTCGGATTGATTCAATCTTATTAGCTCACTCTTTCACTATTGAAAAAACAAAACAAAACACTTGTTTTTTGTTGTTGTTGTTATTGTTTACGTGGTGCTAAAGAGTCCTTCATACCTCCAAGATCTAGAAAGGGGAAACAAGCACGTTTCCGAACAATGTTTCACATTCACTGCTGAGCACTCACTGTCCGGCCTGGGACCAGAGGGCTGAACAGTTGAGAATTGTTGCATCTGGGGATCAGAGGGGCCAGATGGGGGAGTGGCAGACCGGAGAAAGGGGACATTCATGTTTTTTTCTAAATATTTCTGTGTGGTTTGAATCTTTGACAACAATAACATATTCATGTATGATTTGTGTGATTTTAAAGAGATGATTGAATAAAAGCTTCATTCAGACAATGAGAAACGGGGCTTTTCACTCACAATGTTGGTTAAAGGTTAATTTTTGCGAAGTCAATTAGTTGTCTTAGTTTCTAAGGCTGAGTTTTGTTTGGGTCTATGACTTAACAGTTCATTTCTCGAGGAGATTTTAATTACTTTTCATTGATTTGCTTTAAAAAAGGTTAGAAATATTAAAAGCTGTTGAAGAGTTATTTGAAGTTTTAACTTGCAGCAGTATTTAAAAAATCTATCTAGAAGATAAGAATATGCTGCCCAAATTTAAAGATAGATTCTTACAGCTCTCTAACACTTTTTTCAGAGTAAAAGAAAAAAAAAATAAAAACTTTATGTTAAAGACACTGTGACCAAGTTACTGGTTAGATACCATGCCATCTCCCCAGCCACTTACCAACCTCTACGAGAGTTCAAATCTTGGTTTGGGACTACAAAACAACTTCTCTGTGTGTCTTTTCACCCTTCTATAGTTTAATAAATATGATTGCAAGCGTTGTCATGGAAGAAGCCCAAGTGCCCATTGATCCACGAATGGATTAATAAATTGTGGTACATGTACACTATGGAATACTATGCAGCCTTAAAGAAAGATGGAGACTTGACTCTTTTGTGTTTCCATGGATGGAGCTGGAACATATTCTTCTTAGTAAAGTATCTCACAAATGGAAGAAAAAAATATTCAATGTATTCAGCCCTACTATGAAGCTAATTTATAGCTTTCATATGAAGGCTATAACCCAATTATAGCACAAGAAAAACATATTTGTTAAGAGGGACAAAGAGAGAGACAGAGAGGGCTCCCGGGCTGTCCTTGGTGGTGTTGATGAGCTCTGCGCCCGTCACCGGCATCGGCTGAGTGCTGGGGATACCAGCTGCCCATTCTGCTACAAAGAAAATGATGATTTCTTTTCAGGCATTTTCATTATGCTTGGGTAATATGCCTTTCTCTTCCTAAACCTTCTGGTTGATCTTGTCTTTACCCAAGTCCCAGTTGCCACAGGACGTTCCACATTCCTTATATGGACAGCCTAGATCCTCCTACCTCCAACCACACACGAATAGGTCTAAGGGGGGTCCCAAGTACCACACTGAAAGTGACAAAAATGCACTCATTCCCCCCCACCCCAAACCTGCGCCACCTGCTAACCCAGTGGTTCTCAGCCAGGGGAAATTTTGTCTCCGAGGTCATTGGAAGATATGTGGAGACATTTTTGATCCTCACTGCAGGGGTGAGAGTACTGTTGGCACATGGTGGGCAAATCCAGGGGCAACACCGACCAGCCTCTACTAATCAGCACCCTCTCTCACAGGCACCGCAGAGAACTGCTGGCCCCAAATGTCAACAGGGTGAAGTTTGAGGAAAGGTTAGTTTCTCAAAGAGTTGAAAAACATAAATTAATGGTTAACAGGTTAATGTCTCAGGGAAGAAAGACCTCACCATCCATCCTTGAATTAATCCGTTTTCTCCCCCACGTCTACATGGCCATCAGTCCCATCTAGACCAAACTGACCCCATGGTGCCGTCCCCACTTACATGACTTTAATTCATACTGTCTGCTAGACAGTCTCACTCTCCCTAACAATCTTCCCTCTCCCAATCTCCATCCACAGCAAGCTCCTCACTGCTGCTCAGAGACCTTTCCAAAGCACTCACGCTACTTCAGGGAAGAACCATCAATGGCTCCCATTGCCTGCAGAAACTTTCTTGCTTGGTCCCTGTGCACATCTTTAGACCCTGGTCTCCAATATCCCAGTCTCAGCTTTCCGTAATTACTGGAAGATTTGGGCAATTTCTTACCATCCTTCGCCCTGCGTGCCTCTCTCTGTCAGCAAGGAAGGACATCTCCTTACTCTTTTGTTCTGATTAATTCATACTTGTCATTCAAGATGTAGGTCAAATGTAACTTTGACTGCCAATTCGTTTCCCTACCCAACCCAAATATGCAGAGAATACCTGCATTTATCAAGGTTCATAATTAAAAATTATAGAACTAGATTCTGGATAACATAACTAGAAAAGAAATACATTAAAAGGGCCTTAATAGCCACATGGGTTGGATAATATCTTTTAAAAATTCGTGTTCACCCAGAACTGTGAATGAGGCCTTACCTGGGAATAGGGTCTTTGCAGACGTAACCAAGTTAAGATGAGGTGGCACCTTGTTAGAGTGGGCCCTAAATTCTTATCACAAGTCAGTAATGTCATCATAAAAATAAGGAAATCTCGGGCAGTGCCTGTGGCTCACAGGAGTAGGGCGCCGGCCCCATATGCTGGAGGTGGCGGGTTCAAACCCAGCCCTGGGCCAAAAACTGCCAAAAAAAAAAGGAAATCTGGATACAGACATGCAGAAGCTGCACAGGGGAGATCTCTGTGTTCTTGTGAAGATGGAAAAAGTGAAGTGAGGCAGGTGCAGGCCAGGGACGTGCCAGGAGCCCAGGAGAGAGGCAGGTGCAGACTCCCCTTCACAGCTGCCCAAGGGAGCCGACTCCGGCCATGCCTTGGTTTTGGACTCTGAGTCTCCAGCTGTGGGTGTTTGTGATGGTGGCCCTGGGGAAGTACTATAGCAGGCTATGTAACCTACAGAAAGGGTGAAAATATACACTGTGGCTAGTGAGTCAAGGTACACTCAGAATCTTCCCCTGGGAGCAACGTGCTTAGAAGGCAGGCTCCTGACACCTGCCAGCACAGCCAGCCTCCATCGACACTCCTGGTGTGACCAGGCTCCTCGTCTTCCCAATTCACTGCTCACCACCCATCCTCAGAGCAGCCCAGGCACCATCATCACTTTCAACTTTGTCATTCAAGATGTGGTGACTCTGCCCCACTGCCTCGGGTTGGGTGATACAGTGCTCTTACCAGGACCAGCTATAAGATGTGAAGGGTCCATGTGGAGGCCATTGTCCAAAAAATGTGAATAATTTTGAGACAGTACAACAGACTGCATTAAATCAAGCACTGGGCCCTTCTGAGCCCCTGGTGAAAGCCCTGGTTTTCAGTCACGCAGTGTGACACAGCCACTCAGCACTGACGAAGTTCAGGGGCGACCCCTTTGCTCCTTTCTGTGTTTCTAGCAGATTACAGGGCCCTCCCTCCCACTATTTTTTTCATTCCTTTAAAACAAGAAAGTAACGTAGTGTTTGGTAACACGAAGACAAATGTCCGAGGCTGGACCTTATACATATTTCAGAGCTCTCCTGCCACAGAGCCCGGCTGAGAACACGTTTCCTGCTGAGCTTTAGAGACGAACACTGACTTGGACAAGTTGTCCCCGTTTTCTGTAGCCAACACTTTTAATCAGACATGACTCACACAAATGATATATGAAATTTTCATTGCCTTGATAGTTTTATCTTTGTATAGATAATTTTTTAACTTTATGAAATACTTACAGGAAATTTTGATGATTTGTGTTCATTTCCTATCTACTACATTGATAGAGAATGTCTTCTAAACATCGTTTAGGTCGAAGACACAATTTATTAAAATGCCTGCTATCATCTGACTTTTAAAATATCGACTGTTTAACAGTGAATTAATTTCCATGTGTCTTATTTCTTTCCTACCAACGACTAAAGGACTCTCTCAGCTAACGGCCCCCAGATGACTTGATGTGCTCATCCACTTCGGTTCCAACTTTGCTAGGCAGTTCAACCTCCGGAAAGATTGGATCTCAAGACTGAATGAACTCTCCACATTCTCTTTTGAAAGATAAACATGCACTCTATAAACTTCATGGGCCTAAACAACAAAAACATCTGTTTAGACTCATGTGCAGCTTTTTGGCTGAGTTCAGCCACAGGGAGGCTTAGGAAGTGTGCTCATCAGCTGTGCTCAGCAGCACCCAAACATCTCCGTGGCCGCAGTGATGCGCCGTGGAGATTACCAAGCCTGGGAACAACCAAACTGGATCGCTCCCCATAAACAATCTCTGCTAATGCAATTACCATGTTCTCACATCCCACAGTTTTATCTTTCATGAGAAATCATTTTAGGACATAAATAAACATGAAATGTAAAAGATTGCTCAACTAGATACGGCTGTTAGATCATTGAAAGGAACACGAATTCACAGTCATAGAACAAGCCTAGAACAGCCCCCCCAAAAGTCATTCACGCACCAAGCCTCCAGTCAGTCCTTCTTACCAGATTAAAAGTACAAAATACTCTCTGTAGATTACCAGTAACCTCTGAAATGTCATTCTTAGACCTCTGTTCCCGAGGCCTCGGTGACTCTGGGGAGTGGGGTTTGCAGGGCAGGCCCCAGGTGAGAAGTCAGCTGGTGACTGTTCATGTTGGAAACACAAGGCCGGTTCCACCGTCTTCACGTGACAGGCACCGGCTGGGAGAGCGGGTGTGGCTTTCTCAAGCTGGAAAAGTTAACAAGCTCAAACCGCATGTTTAGGGGACTTGAATCTATGCCCATTTATTGTTGAGAATGTTATCTTTTACTTTGCCCCAGATACCGCTCATTTACATCCCAAGAGTCCCAGGAATTCTATGTTCCATCTGTTTAAATGGTCGATAATGAAGCAGGAATCCAGCTAACAGATAACTTCCAACGACAGGGAGTGAAGAGCAGGATTGGAGCAGCAGATACAGAAGAGACCCCCGGGATGTGCTAGGAGTCTGGTGAAGAGGAGCCATTAGCTAGGCGGCGAGAAGGCCAGGAAAATCTGCTTTGCAGTTTTCACCAGATTCAGTTCTGTTAGGCATGTCGTTGTTGGAAGGAAAAGAAAGTGGCAGAGGTAAATGAGAAAGAGGAAGAGCATGCACTCACATTACACACGTTATGAAGCCATTTTATGGTTCTAGGTGATTTTACAGAAGTTTTCTGAAATATATGTATATAGACTACATATGTTCCATATATATACACATGCATACAGAAGCTTCCACTCAAGAGTCCTATTGCTTCTCTAGTAATAACACCTTTAATATCATACATTATTATTCATCAGTGTGTATGTTTGTATCCATTAAATTTCACAAGGACTCAGAAAATCCCTGCCTGGCTTTTATTTTACATTCAAAATTTGGCAACAATTATAAGCATTCAAAGACCTGAATTCACTGGCCATTGGCCATACTATTCAGATTTCAATTGAAGTGTGGCTGACTGAATATTAATTTTAAAATTGATTTGTCAAGTCATTTTCCCCCTTAGGGGGGAAATGTATACTATGTAAGCAAATGTTTTTTATACTTTCTTTTCCAGAAATGTTACTATTACATTGAACAACATGAGAGGAGCCATAGAAAGCTTAAAATCAGAGGCCTTCTCCCTAATTCGGCAAGGAGAAAACCCATTTCTAAAATTAGGAATTCCCCTGTGTCGCTCTGGGCCAGAATTTCACCAAAGTTCCCTTGATGGTACCATAGGTTTGGCTTTTAAAGATACTGTTAAGATTAAACATTTAATGCATGTTTCTTAAAAATAATTTAAATTATAGGAAATCATACATTGTTCATAACCCCAATATTTGTAACGATTCTTAATGTGTGTGAATAACCATACAGGGTTTTTTATTTTTATTTTTTTTGATAGAGTAATGGAAAGAAGTAAATAAGCATCACAGTAAAATAGTATGGTGCCTTTTAAAAAATTAATGAATTATTCATAAAGAATAATTTCATTATAGAAAATTTAATGAATATAGAAAAATGGAAGGAAAAATCATCTCTTTATGAAGGTGTCATTTTATATTAGTGTATGTTTCTGCCATTTTCACCTCCTGATGACAGTGAAGGCCTTGAATGTTAGGAAAATACTCAGAAAGACAAGAGAATATTAATATAAAGAAAGGCCTCCATCTCCTGTGGCTGGATTATTAATCTTTTCTAATTTAAAATGTAGCACATAAAGACTAAGCTCTTCCAATAAAAGTTTACAGATCCAGAGAAGCGTGGCTGAGCTTCCTTGGTGAACTGACTTCTCGATGTGTGGGTTTGCTTTTATAGAGAGAAGCAAAACCTGGGCGCCCCAACTGCTCAACTTTGTAAGTTTAGGTAAGGGCAAGATGAGCACAGAAGCCACTGTGGTTTCAGGGGTCCACATCCTCATTGCAGGATAAACAGTGAGAGGAGGAGAAAGCAGAAACAGAAACAAAATGGTAAAGGGAACAGAAAAGACCCAATTTCAGCCTGAGATGCAGAATACACCCGGAGCCAGCTGTATCATTAGGACCAAGACTCAGTCAGCAGATATCCACAAACCCTTTACACCAACAATTTTATCTTCTTGAGATTTTCATTTTAATCTATCTTTCATTTGGCCAAAATTAATCTGCAATACATTTTTTTAATAGACGGGTACATTAGGGTGCTGCTTTCTGAATCCTTGCATAGCCAAAGATGTCTTTCACAAAGGAAGGAAAATTAGCTCAAAATAATTCTTGAGTCACTGTGTTCTCCTTTTGAAACTCTGTCAGTTAACCTCCACTCCTTGCAGGCATTCTGTTTTACAAAAATCAACCTGAGATTTAATGTTTTATTGATAACGAGTTTAGCCTGCCTTGGCAGGTATGGTAAATTGACACTCAAAACCTACTTAACATCCTTCTTCCTGCTCACCCTCCCATATCACAAAGGCCAGAAATCTACAACTCACATTGTCATTTCCCCAACTTCTTTGCATCTACGGATCTGCATGTGAGTTACATTTCGACAGTTAGATGAACGTGTGTAAGATTTAGAGGGTGCCAGTAAGGTAGAGGTCATTTTCCTTGTTTCAGCTGTTGCTATGGGTAAATACACTTACAGACAAATACACTGGGTTTTCTGGAGTCAGAATCCAAGATCCAGTGCAGCTTTCAGATCCCTGCATTGCAGCTATAGCAACACACTGTTGAAATTTGGAAGATTTCAACCGTTGACCAACCGATTTCTCCCAGCACCGGCTCCCCTAGTGGGCCAGTGAGGCAGCCATAGGGTAGGCAGCTTGTTGTACCCAGACACTAGCCTAAAGCCTGTGCTTTCAAGCCTTCCAAAAATAATTGCTGCATCAGATACTTTTCTGTTTAACATAGTTGCAATCCTTTGTGTTTCTAGCAACTGAATCCTGACTAAAGTAAGTTCTCAGATGCTTCCAGAAGTTTGTTTTGTTGTTGTGAATCAACTCCATAGGACCTAAGCAGTGAACTTCGTTCCATCATGGCAATGGGGGTCGTCCTATTCCATTGACACTAATATCTCAACTGAACCAAGTTCAAACTGCGTGATCGCAATTGTTGTAACTGCACAGGACGCCTGGTTCTGAGTACTTCCAGCATTCCTCAATCATGTGTGCCCATGAATCATTCCTTGTGTTTACCACTGCACTAGCACAGCCAGTGACTCTCAGCCTGAGGGCTCGTCTGTATCACCGAGATGTTGCCCTGGGCTGGAACTCTGCTCCAAGTGCTCAAGTCATTCCGGTGGCCACTGCTTGGGTGCTGGGACAAATTTAAAAATGAATAAATATATAACAGACTTTTTTTTAAACAGATTTGATGCCTTTGAGCTAAAACTCTTTCACCCTAAAGTGCTGAACACCTGCTGTAATGTGAAGCCACAATTTGGAAGCCCACTGTCCCGTAACAGTAAAGCTAGAACATGGAGAGTCAGCCTGCAATCCATGTTCTAATTCATACAAAGTGGATTCTTCTAAAATGGAGAGGGCTATGCGTGTGCCGAAGTGTTAATGAATCCTATGATACGTCTTTTACAATACATTGCTACAACACACAGCTCCCAGGGGAATGGCTTGGGAGCATTTCTAGGAATGACCACCACAGGAAACCGGGACGTGCTTCAGATCCCCCAGAATCATAAAGTGTGGTTAATTATCAAGACAGCCACTGTCCTCTTTGACACCTGCTTCTGTCCCGCAGAGAGCTCAGCCTGTTTACAGAGAGAATTCCAACATCACATCTTCACAAACCCCTGGAAGAGCCTTAATTTCCATGCAAATAAATGTTTGGAGCAAAGACCAAGGAGGAAAGCCTGTGTATCTATCTGAACCTGCTGGTGGACCTGCGGGCTCCCCATCAGTCTAATTATTACAGGACACATTGTTCCAATTTTGCTCTTAAAACATGTTGCTAGTTTTCTTTTAGCACTGGTTTCTATATAACGGTTTTACTTGGAGCACAGATCAAAATTTTTTTATTATATCTGATGTTGCTTCTGTTTTGTGTTTCTTCTTTTTTTTTTTTTAACATATACATGTGTTTATTAGGTTTCCACTTTTTGCCTTCACAGAATTAAAAAGGCTTAAAACTTAAAAACAATAGCAATGTTTAAGATAAGGACTAGGAACAGAAACCTCGTAAAGAATGAATGAAGATAAAAACATTCAGAAAAGAAATCAGATGATTGCTGCATTGAAATATTAAGCAATAATAATAATAATAATGCAAAGAAAATAACATTCACATTGTCAGATAAGAGTATGTCTATTATAGAATGTTTTGACTCTGAGACTTAAGAGTTAACTGATGGAGTCATCAGTTAACTTCTAATTTTTTTTTCCAAAGTCTGAAAAAGGTTATATTTATATAAATATAAAACTATATTATATTTATTATATTATATATCATATTTAAAACTATAAAAGTTTTATATTTATACAAATATAAAACTAATATTTATAAATACAAGTAAAAGATAATTTCAAAAAACAGATCATGCCAAATCTTATAGACAATAGAAAAAGAAGAAATAGGCTCGGTGCCTGTGGCTCAGCCGGGCTAAAGTGCCAGCCACATACTACTGAGCTGGCAGGTTCGAATCCAGCCTGGGCCTGCCAAACAACAATGATGGCTGCAACCAAAAAATGGCTGGGCGTTGTGGGGGGTGCCTGTAGTCCCAGCTACTTGGGAGGCGGAGGCAGGAGACTCGCTTGAGTCCAAGAATTGGAGGTTGCTGTGAGCTTTGATGTCCCAGCACTCTATCCAGGGTGACAGCTTGAGGCTTTGTCTCAAAAAAAGAAGGAAAAGAAAAAGAAGGAATACTTCAAAATCATTCTACTTAATCTAGCTACACCTGATATTAAAATTGGAGAAAATATATTATTATAAAGGGAAATTACAAACATATTTCACTTATAAATGAGGATGCAATATCCTAAACAACATATTAACAAATTGAATTAAAAATTAATGTTTAAGTAATATACTTTGGTGAAAATTAAATCCAATTTATGTGAGAATTAGTCACTATTTTCTTTTCTTTTTTTTGTTTTCTTTCCCTCACCCCCTCCCTCTGTTTTGTGTTTCTGCCTCAAAAATGAAAGTTATTCAAAAATTGGGTGGGTATTATCCATTTTCCATATTCATTACCCTCCCAACACTTTAAAATTATTTCTTCCTTTTCATTTCCATGACCACTTTTAAAATCTGTCTTCCATCTCATTCATTTCTTTTTCCAGTTTTTACTTTTGTTTCAGAGTGAACTTTAATTCTACCATTATAATTTTAGTTTTTCTGTGACCGCATATTTTAACTACATCCTCTTCATTTCTCTAGTTCTCTTTGTAGTTCAGTTTATTTCATTCTCTTTAAAACATCATATTTCTCTTTTATAAAAACTAAACTAAATCTTCTATTTTTATAAAAACTAAACTTTCTCTAATGTTTTTCGTGATTTAAAAAGGTGGCGACAAGGCCAATCTGGTGCTTTGTTCTACCTTCAGAATAAATGGGATTAAATGTTCTAAGATTATTAGTTTTTTTTAAGAAGTAGTAAAAGCACTAATTTATTTTAGACTCTGATAATTCAGTGTGGCATATTATAACTTTAGGATAGCCAACAGAAGAAGAGGGAAAGAACACATAAATAATAGAATAAGAAGGAACAAAATATTGAATGACAAAAGGTACTTGATCAGTTTAAAAGAAGACAGTAAAGGGAGAGAAAAGATACCCACCAGAATCCTTTCCTGGGATTTTAAAAACTGGTCCTAGAATAAAGATTTGACTTTCTTGGTGATAAAAGACATGAAAGGTGGGACACACTGACACCTGTTTCTCGACTCGTGGAGATAGTCTCTGAGAAATAGTAGGGACATAGAGACAAGCGATGTAAGAAACCCTTTTGTCCGCAATTACATAAAGCTGCTTTTTGCTTCAGCTAATTTGAAGAGTGGTTTTTAAAATGTTAATTTGCAAAAGAAAATTGTGTAGTACACACACACACACACACACACGCACAGTCCTTTGTCAGATACACGTATTTCAAAACTATTCTCCCACTCAGTCCCTTTTCACTACCTTAATTTTTTTTAGATAAATTATAGTTATTACGTTTCATGCAGTCTGATATAGCTCATTCAGTTCTTGTAAAATATATTTTGCGGACATGTTACCCGAGAATGTTACCTTGAGAATCATTATATATTTCTGTTTGCATGGAACATGTTATCATTGTAAATGTCTCTTTTCTAATAATGCTTCATGTCTTAAACGTGCTGTGTCTGCACTGATACATCTCTACTGTCTCTCTTTTAATTAGGGTTTAGAAACTTGCTTTTCTTTTCTTTTTTTAACTTTTTATTATTCTATGTTCTCATATTTAAGTTGTTTCATATAAGAGACACATAATTATTATTTTAGCCTCACACTTGGAGGCCAAAATAATGTGTCTCTTATAATGAAACAACTTAATCAATTTATTTTTATTTAATGTTATTACTGATAATGTGGGATATTTAATGTTATTTAATGAAACAACTTAGTCTATTTTTATTTAATGTTATTACTGATAATGTGGGATATTTAATGTTATTTAATGAAATAACTTAATTTATTTTTATTTAATGTTATTACAGTCACATTCCAACCTCTGGGCCAACCAGCAGCTTAGGACTGAGCCCTCAGTCCAGAATGGAGGCTGAACACAGCCTAGAATTAGATTGTTCAAACAGGTCAAGTGACATTGTCCTTCTTGAACGGTACCTCCAAATATGACTCTGTTTGGAAATATAGGATTGTTGCAGAAGTAATCAGCTAAAATGAAGTCATATCGGAGTAGTGCAGACCAATAATCTAATGTGACTAATGTCTTTATAACAACACAGAAAGACACAAAAGGATGAAGCCAGGATGAAAACACGGGTCAGACTCACGCAGCTGCAGCCACGGGGAACCGGAGATTACTGACAGCGCCAGGACCCAGGACCAGGCGAGGACGGAGTCCCCCTCGCAGGTGTGAAGGGAGCGTGAACTTGCCGACACTCGATTTCAGACCTCTATCTTTCAGAACGGTGAGACAATAAATTTACAAGGCTTTAAGCCACTCTGTTTGCGCTATTCTGTAATGACAGTCTTAGGCACTGAATAGAGAAATTTGTACATGCCCACTGACACTGGAGAATACAGTTAGACGAGAAAAGCACACAAAGGCAGATGGACCCAGATCATCATTTCCAAGCAGTGTGTTATTTGGGAGGAATGAGCTGAGAACATTTAGGAGCCTACCCAATGGCTGGGAAGTGCTGGGTGGGTCTGGGAATATTCCGAGGAAGCAGGAGGAATGATAAAGGAACAGCCATGGGGACCCATCCCATTACAGCCAGTGTCAGAGTTGCACTGGAGTATCCTTAGACTTTTTCCACTTTGAGTATTAATTCTAATTTCAATATTTATTATACTTTCAGAACCTACCTTTGTAATATTTGGAATAGAAAATTATTTAAACATTTATGTGGCATTTTTATGTGCACAGTTAACTTCTACATGAAAAAATTCCTTTTTAAGTTTAACAAACAATCTGATCAAATGTTCCTCCCTGATAGAGCACGTCCCCCTTAACAACCTCCCTGGTTTCCTAAAGGATCATCACGACTTACCTGTTCTCCTTCCTGAACAGAGAGAGGAATTTTTCCAATGGCATATTTTGTCTGACTGGTGCCTGTCTGGTCAGCTGGGCCACGAAAGCATCCTCTGATGAAGAAAATAATCACGGTCAGTTACAATTTGGGGTGGTGGCATCAGAAACATCGACTTCTTAGAGGGTGGTGTTGTCTAGAGGAGTCGAACGTCAGCCAAGTGGGCCGTTAAGATTTCCAGGTTGGTTGTTGGCTGATGACACGCTCCGCGTGGCAGTTGTGACCCACTCAAATGTCTGTCCTGTGATGTTTCCAGGATGAATTGGGAAAAGTAGCTGATTTATTCATATGCTTATTTAATTTGCATTTCTTCTTATTTCAGACAAGATTCAACACGGTTGAGGAACGTCCAGTCCATCTGCACCACCAGCTTGCTGGGTGAACTTTGGCTAACTCTCAGTTTCCTCATCGTCAAATTGGGAAAAATAAAACCTTATCACAGAATTACAATTCAAAGAAAACTTTTACGTGGAAATCAATTGCATACAATAAATACTACCCACCTGAATGTTCACTAGTGCTGTGTTTTCCTGGCCAGGCTTCTAAAGAAATGGGATCTACAATGTGCTTTTGAAAAGGGAGCTGGGGAGAGATCTCGAGTATTATTCAGCTTGGTAAATACCACATGGAGAGCCTTGGTCACCTGGGAAATAAATAAAAGGTGAGGAGAGACACAGAGATGACCTTGAAATGGGGCAGCCACTTTGAAAGACAATTGGCATTTCTTACAAAGCTAAATATAGACTTCCAACATGATCAACAATCATGTGCTTAGATAAGCAGCTGAGTTGAAAGTTCATGTCCCCCCGCAAAAAAGCGGCATGTAGATATTTATAGCAGCTTTATTCATAATTGCTCAAAATTGGAAACAAACAAGAAGTTCTTTAACTGAAAAATGGATAAGCAAACTGTGATATAACCTTACAACAGAATGTCATGCAGCAATAAAAAGAAATGAGCCATCAAGCCAGGAAAAGACATGCAAGAAACTCAAATATATATATCACTGAATCGAGAGGGCAACCTGAAAAGGCTATGTACCGCATAATTCCACCTGTATGACTTTCTAGAAAAGGCCAAACTATGGAGAAAAAAAGGTGAGTGGCTGTCAGGTGTCCGGGGGCAGAGGAGCAAGGCGAGGAGGAGCACAGGAGAATTTTCAGGGAGATGAAACTGTCTTGTATGATATGCAACAATGGACACATAAAGTCATCAAGCCCATGCGCCATGCGACCGTCAGGCATAAAGCGCAAATCCTGCTACCAACGATAGTTACTAACAACGTAACAATGTATCGGTTTTGGTTCCTCCACTGTAACAAAAGCAAGATGCTGATAAATACAGGAAAGTGTGGGTGGGGTTGAGGGAATGTATGGGACTTCTCTGTACTTTATCCTTTTTTTTTTTTCGATAAACCCAAACTGCTTTTAAAAATAGTCTATTAATTTATAGTAAAAGAAAACAAACTTGACATGTGCCCAGCCACTGTTTGGCACTGCCACTGAGACCTCCCGTAGGAGCCCAGGACATGTGCAGACGTGCCCATGTTTATTATGTTTATTTTCTAAGCTTATTCTAAAAAGGACTGCTCTTCACTGGGTAAGGAGGCTTGAGCAGCAGTCCCAGAGTGGGCAGTATACTGTGTGGGGTCTTGGGCTGGGGCTGGGGTTCAGCCGTGTGCACAGTCCACCCATCTGGCCTGGCTCCCCGAAGGCCTACAGGCCCTTCACAGACCCCTCTGACCTCAGTCGTGTGTGACAGGTTTCATTTTCCTAATTTAAGCTTTAAAAATCTCTTCAGTTCATTTCCTCTTTATTAACACCTCAACACTTCAGCTTTTATTCTTTATATTACTGCCAACATAAATACACAGTCCGATGATTGCAGCACACCAATACAGAACTGGTGTCCCCTCAGAATCAAAGGCAGCGTGCTGGGGTGTCGAGAGCTCCAAGTCACACACTCCACCTTTGTCATCTCCTGAAGACAGCAGTGATCCAGAGAAATTCAGAGCTGGCATTGCAAAGCCTAGAGAACAGACTGGCAATGCCAGCTCTGAATTATTCAATCTCTCCAAAAAGAGAAAGAGAATTAGAAAAGTCTGTAGTCTCTGACCATCCAGACTTACTGCCCCTGGCAGAACCTACCTTTGCTTGTGGAGGCGTGGCTATGTAACAAGCCCTCCCCGACCAGGCTGTGAAGCTGATCCCCGCACAGGTTTAATTTTGTTAACCTGCGTTTCTCAAACTGCAGTATATATTCTACTATTTATTGGTATATGGAATTTGATGTGATACATAAATAATGGTAGGACATGATAGCTTTGCATTTGGTGTATTTGGCATTGTAAAATATAACTAGCACAACACATCTGTGGTTGTATGGGCATTAACCCTTGGGGACAATAAAAATGTATTTTTAAATAAAAATAACATAGTTGGTAGATGACTAAGATAAAGCCATTGAAAGGAAAATCAAAGGACAAAGTTTGGGAAACAAAGCTTTCAGAAAAAAAGGCACATTGCATTTTCCTAATAAGTTCCTATAATACTGACTCTTGTTTTCTCAAAAAATAAATCCAGTGACAGTCTACTTCAGTTATTTTGAAGAAACGTTATACTGTTTCCAGAGTGGTTGTACCACTTACGTTCCTACAACAGCTGGTGAGAGTTCCCTGGGCCACATCCTCACCCGCGTTTGTTAGCTTTTTTGTTTTGGCTAATAGCTATTCTAACAGGTGAGATAATATTTCAATGTGGTTTTGAATTGTGTTTCCCTGATGATTCATGATATTCAACTTTTTTTATATACCTGTTGGTTATTTGTAGGTCTTCTTTTGAGAGATGTCTATTCAACGCATTTGCTTATTTCTAAATCATATATTTTATATATATATATATATATATTTTTTTTTTTTTTTCCCCTGTTGCGGTCCTTGTGTTCTCTGCATTGTCCCTTGTCGCCTTGTTGGATGGTTTACAGATATTTCTCCCATTCTGCAGGTTTTCTCTTCATTCTGTTCATTGTTTCCTTCGTGGAGCAGAAGTTTCTTAGTTTGATAGAATCAATCCCATTTGTCCATTTTTGCTTTTGTTGTCTGTGCTTTTGAGGGCTTCTCAAAAAAAAGAAAAGAAAATCTTGGCCCAGATCAATGTCCTGGAAGGATTCCTCCGTGTTCTTCAAAGGAAGCTCATAGTTTCAAGCCCTATGTTTAAGTGTCCATTTCATTTTGATTTGGGTTTTGTGTGTGGTGAGAGTTGGAGGTCTAGTTGAATTTTCTGCATGTGGATATCTAGTTTTTTCAGCAGTATTTATTACAGAGACCATTCTTTCCCCACAGAATGTTCCTGGTGTCTTCGTCTGGGTTCTCTGCTCGGTTCCCCTGGTCCTCGTGTCCGTCTCTAGGCCAGTGCTGTGGTCAGTCTGGCTTCGTGGTGTATTTGGAGGCCAGGTAGTGTGAGGCCTCCAACCTTTGTCCTTTCGCTCAAGAGGACTCTGGTCATTTGACATCTTTTGTCATTCCACATGAATTTTAAGATTGTTTTTGCTGGTTCTGTGATAAACGTCACAGGTATTTTGATAGAAATTGCATTGAATCTGTTCATGACTTGTGATAGTTTGGTCATTTTTACAATATTATTAATAATTCTTCTAATCCATGAACATAGGATGTGTTTTGACATTTTTTGAATCCTCTTCAATCTCTTTTATCAATATTTTATAGTTTTCCTTGAAAAGTTCTTTCACCTTTTTTTGGTTAAATTTACTCCCAGGCATTTTTAAAATTTATTAATCAATTTATTTAATATTTGTCTTTCTAGCTATCAATATTTAAATGGGATTACACCATTGATTTTTTTTTTCCACTAGTGTACTGTTGAGATATAGAGATAGTGCTGACATTTTAGGCTGATTTTATATCCTGAAACTTTACTGAATTTGTTTATAAGTTCTAAGTGTTTTTTGGTATAATATTTAGAATTTTCTATGTACTACATATATGATCATGTCATCTATAAACAGGGATAATTTGACTTGCTCCTTTGCAGTTTGGATTCTCTTTCTTTCTTTCTTTCTTTTTTTTTTTTTTTTTTTTTTGCACTTTTTGGCCAGGGTTGGGTTTGAACCTGCCACCTCCAGCATATGAGGCCAGCCTCCTACTCCTTTGAGCCATAGGCACTGCCCTCCCTTTATTTCTTTCTCTTGCCTATTTTCTCTGGATACTGAGTATATACCCAAAGCAAAGGACATCAGTATGTCAAAGACATAGCTGCCTCTTTATGCTTATTGCAGCAATAGTCACAACAGCAAGGCTATGGAATCAACTTAAATTTCCATCAGCAGATGAATGGATAAAGCAAAATATGGTACACATACCCAATGAAATGCTATCTAACCAAGAAAAAAATAATCCTGTAATTCACAGCAACATGAATGTCCTCTAAGCTAGAGGACATTATGTTAAATGAAATAAGCCAGGCATAGAAGAATAAATACCGTATGTTCTCCCTCATATGTGAAAGCTAGAACGGTTGGTCTCATAGAAGAATACAGTAGAACAGTGGTTACCAGAGGAAGAGAAGGGCAGGGGTGAGGGAGGAATAGCTAGGAATTGGTTAATAAATGCAAAAGTACAACTGCATTGGAGGAATGAGTTGTAGGGTTTTACAGCACTATATCATGACTATAATTAGCAACAGCTTATTATATATTTCCAAATAGCTAGAAGAGAAGACTTTGAATGATCCCAACAACACAAAGACATGATAACTATTTGTGGTGGTGGATATGCTAATTACTTTGATCATGACACATTGTATGCATGCATCAAAATATCACAGCGTCCCCCATAAATATGTACATTTACCATATTATATTATGTGTTGATTAAAACTAATGACAAAGGCAAACAATTAAAAATAAATAAAAATAACTTAAATCCAGTTTAACAGAGCTACCAGGGGAAATAAAAGTTGAGGAGAAGTTAACTCCCAAATCTGCTCTTTGAATTTTTTTGGCCAATGTTGAGGTCTTTACCCAACCAAGTGGAGCATCTCTCATAGCCAAAAAATTACCATAGCCCGTGACTTCTACCTCTTTAATATCTTTCAAATGAATTCACTTCTACTCATTGGTGTCTCAGATGCTGGAGGCCACTACAGGCCCTGCTTCTCGCATCTCTTTCTCCAGGGAAATCTTTCTCTACACCCAGGTGCTGGTTGAGCAACTTCAAATGTTTCCCTAAAGGACCCATTTCTCATCACACCTGTCATGTTATGGGCTGAATGTTTGTGTCGCCCTGAGATTCACATATTGAAATCTTATGCCCCAATGTGACGGTGTTGGGAAGCAATTAGGATCAGACGAGGTCACGAAGGCTTAGCGCCCTTGTGAGAGCCCAGGGGGAGCTTGATTTCCTCCGTTCTCTGGTCTGTCAGGACAGCAGGAGACATCCCCAGTCTGCAGCCTGGAAGAAGGCACCCTGCTCTCAGACTTACCCAGCCTCAAAAATGAATTAACGTCTGTTGTTCAAAGCCACCCAGTCCACGGACATTCACTCCACAATTAGAACTATCTGAAGCAAGAGCTAATTACAACTTTCTCTGTACTTGTCCTGTTGCCTCCGTCAGACAACGTATCTTCCAAGACTAGTACATTTTTGTCTCATTCACCATTTTGTCATCATAAATCAGTACATAATACAGGCTTAGTAAATCTGTATTGATAAGATAAATAAAACCAAACACTTAGCCGATGGGTTATAGAGCGATTTCTGATGGATCTGCCTCCAGACCAGTGAGCTCTGTCTTCTCTTTGCACTGCAGCCAGAGCACCTGCTGTAAACACAGCCTAGTAATGTCCTTTAGACATTTCTGGTTGAAAGATACATAAAATGAATGTTAGCTAGCTGAAAACAAAATTGAAAGAAAACCTAATTTGAAAGATTGTAGGCACAGCATCTGTGCTCTGGCCTCCCCGTCAGACCCAGGCAGCACTGCCCAACACACCACCGTGGGCTGCCCTCTGCACAGCCAGAGCCAGAGCCCCTGGTTTCCAGAGCCTCTTTAAGCTAGCTCGCAGAGCTGGTTCTCCCAGCGGTGGTTCTTAAACAACTACCAATAGGGGTAGGGACAGCATCACCCTGGCTATCTGGACTCCTGATGTTTTGGATTTTTTTTTCATAATGATTTCTTTTTATTTTTTTATTAAGTCATATATACATAGATCATGAATACATTTATACCTTTGTCAGATTCAATGTGTTGATTATTTGTACAAATTGGAGTGCTTACATCCTACTAAGTAACATAGCTTCTCTGGGATACTGCAAAGGCAGTCCTAAGAGGGAAATTAAAAGTGTGGCAAGCCTTTCTGAAAAGAATGGGAAGACAGGAAGTCAACAACTTAATGGGACATCTCAAGCAACTGGAAAAGGAAGAACATTACAACCCCAAATCCAGCAGAAGAAAAGAAATAACTAAAGTTAGAGCAGAATTAAATGAAATTGAAAACAAAAGGATCAATAAAACGAAAAGTTGGTTTTTTGAAAAGGTCAATAAAATAGATAAACCTTTGGCCAACCTAACCAGAAATAAAAGAGTAAAATCCCTAATTTCATCA
>CAUYON010050151.1:0-24247 GCA_963573935.1 Arctocebus calabarensis
GTGTGTGTGCTGTGTGTACATCTGTGTGGTGTGTGCACTGTGTGTACCTGAGAGTTGTATGTCCATGTATGTGAGTGGTATGTGCATGTGGTGTGTGTATAAATGTGTGTAATGTGCCCCTGTGTGCACACGTGAGTGGTGTGTGTGTATGTGCATAGTGTGTACAGTGTGTGTGTGCAAGTGTGTGCGTGTGTATTGGATTTCTGGCTGGGGAACATGTGTAGCTTTCATCAGAGTTTTGCAAGTGAAGAAACACTGGTTTTGACAGCTTTAATTAGACCCTAGTGATTAGACATGCCCTGGGTGTGGTACTTATGCACACTCAGGCTCACTCCCTCACAGTTCACTGGGCATGAGCAGTGAGAACAGCTTTAGTAACAACAACGGGCTCGTGTGTTGTCCTGGCTTTTCTATCTCCAGCAGGAGAGGCCACGGGCTTCAGCCTGTCCTCCGCCCTCCAGCCGCCCTGCCAGGTGGAGGGAGCCGGGATGCTCGGAGCACAGCGTCCCTGGCAGCATGGGTCCCACCACAGAACTTGATTACAAAGCAAATCCTTGGGCCCCACCCTAAACCAGCTGCACCAGAAACTCGGATGAGGCTGGCAGCCCCAGGCAGTGCTCATGTAGGTAAGGACCCCGAGGGTGATGGCACCGGGGCCCAGGTGTCACCTGGGAGGAAGTGGGGGAGGCTCCAGGCACCCAGCTCGGTGTTTATCTGCATTATCTCATGCCAAGTGGCCTCTTTATATTCCTAAAATGTTTAAAACCCATCTGCTCGTTTGGCCTGTGGAAGGATTTGCTTTTTATAGTTAATATCAATATATTGAAGCTATGTAGGCAGAGAAAACGATTTTCATATTTCAATCACATAACAAATGAGGTGCCGCAACCAGGAACCACATCCCCAGAGGAACACGGCACGGCAAACAGTAATCCATTGCACGAGTCAGCGTTTGTCAACACGCTGAGAGGCCCCTGGGAGCCTTAGCCGTGTTCGACAAGCACTCTGCAGGGGCCGCCCAGCCTGAGCCGACTCGTCCCACACGCCTCCACCCTGGCGCCTTCACTACAGACTCGCCTTGGCCAGACGGCAGCCTGGAGCCTCTGAGCCTCCTGGGCCTGCCCACTGCCCAGCCTGCTGCCAGCAGGGACGCCGCTCAGTCCCTTTACTGAGAGCCCCACCTCTGATGTCTGTGCTCCCCGGACCCCTCACCCAGGCCCTCACCCCACCCTTGGGGCTGCATTAGAAGAACACCCACCCTCCCCAGAGGGCTCCCCTCACACCTGTCACCTGCTGACCTCACTCTGCTCCCCAACAGTGAGTCTCCAGCTGTGTTTGCCAGATTCGGAGTGTGCTGTGTCACTGAACCGCTCTCCCCTGCCGCACCAGGCTGGAGTAAAACCCATCTCCATCCCTGTCACTAGTACCCGGCTCTGCTCCTCCACCATTGTCACCACCCTGGTGTGTCAGGGACGCTGCTCTTCTTGATGGACGTCACATACGATGTAAACCTCCAGCGTCTGCCCCTGTGTGTGCCAGAGGCTCCAAAGCTCCAGGAGGATTGGAGCAGAGGAGAGCCCCCTGAGTCAGGCCCTGTGTCGGGGTGCAGCTCTCAGTGGAGGGAGAAGAGCCCGTCACCCTGAGTCAGGCCCTGTGTCAGGGTGCAGCTCTCAGTAGCTGCTCCATTCTAGCCAGCACCTGCGTGCTCGTGCATCAGTCAGACAGGCTGAGGGTGGTAACAAGCATCCCCCAAGCCCCAGTCACTTACCACAGTGAAGTTTGTTTTCCACTCAAATCACAATCTGATGGGTGACAGCAGGGACTCTGGGCCATGTGGTGCTCTGGGTTCCCCAGTGATTCTGACCACACCGGAGCCTCCAGGTCCTGCAGCACTGCACCCCACTCACAGCAGAGACAAAGAAAGAAGGTGCCAGTGCTCCTGCACCAAGACCCCAGTGCCAATGAAAAGAGTCACCCTTAGCACTCACGCTCTGATGTGGAGAACCAGTCAGCGACTTGGGACTAGGACCAGCTCCTGGCCTTGACGGTGTGCTTGGGCTTCCTCCGTCGCACTGATGGTTCATCCAGGCAGAGGAACTGTTGCTGCTGTGTGGCGTTTGGGCCCCACATCACCCTCCCCGGACCTATAGGCTGGAGTCCACACTTGCTGTGACTTTAGGTTTCCAGGCTGGTGGGAGCGCGTGCCAGTGACCTGTGCATGATGACAGTGCAGCTGGTGGGGTGGGGCCGTGGGGCCACGGTGGGGTTCCCGGACACAGGCAGGCGCTGCTGTGCGGGTCATCTATGGCCGACCTCCTCCACGGGGTTCCCTGGGGGTCTGGTTCTTGTCTGGCGTCCTCACCCATGGTCTCCTTTCCTGGCTTCCAAGCACCAAAGGGGAATGTGAGAAGGTTCTTTCTGGGAGAAAATTAATAACGATACTTAGACCTTTTGTGGTGCTCTGTATCAGCAAAGCAGTTTCACACATGCAGCTGTAAAAATGAATGTAAACTTATCAAAGTAAAACTATAAAGAAGCCTGGGAATTACAAATGTGCTGTAAGTAAATTAAATTGTAGTGGTACCTGAAGCACTATTTTTATGTCCAGAAAACCTTACTTTACAGATTGACTAGAAAATACCATGACCTCATATGCTAAAAATCTATGTTTAAAATGATTATCAGCTATGCACGTGCCTCCATCCAGGCAGAAATCACGCTCTGGAGTCACGGGGGTCCCCAAAGCTTCTCAGACAGAAGCCACCCTCCCTCCACTGCCCGAGGCCCTGGGTGGGGGTCCTGCCCCCTCTGTGAGGTCTGATGTGGGTCCCTTCCTTTCCCTGGATCCGTGAACGACCACCATGCTCAGACCGCAGAGACCTGCCTTCTGCTGCTGTGAGCTGTTTGACAGAAGGAAGGCCAGGCAGCCTCCCGGACCTGGGAGTCCCCGTCTAAGCTGTGAGGAGCACGGGAGGGTCCTTCCTCTCTCTACAAGGCTGCAGAGACCACAGATGGAACCTTCTGGACTCCCGGTGGCCTGTGCACGGTGACCCCGCTGCTTCCCCCCACCTCTCATCTTTGGTCATCTGCTCTCAGAACTGAAGGAATCCTTAGCAGTGACCTTGGCGAGGGCGTTGCCCTGTCCTGCAACTGCCCTGCACGTAGGAACCTCCAGCCTGGAGACAGTCGTGGACTCGCCACGCTGCTTCGCCCCTGTACTGTACCCCTGTCCAATCCATCACCGGCCACCAGAAAGTTCCTCCAAGCTCCTGTGTCTCTCATGAGAGTTCAGAGGTAAACCTGGTGTCTCATGTTTAGAAAATGTTACAGCTGAATTAGAGCAAATGCCACCCAGTGTCCCGAGTAGTGGGTAGGTGGGACCCTAATGGTGACCCTCCCAGGACTCCTTGGGCAGTAGTCGTGTTGCAGACACCAGGACAGCCGAGTCTGCTGCACAGCCCAAAGCTCTTGCTTTTTCTGAGGATCTCCAGCCAAGAGTCCCTCCCCCAGCTGGCCATGCAGGTAACACATCGGGGCAGGGAGCATTCCCACCTGCCTGGCACACACAGCACCCAGCCAGTGCCCCAGCCCGAGGCCACTATCTCACAGCACCAAGGAGGGTGCAGTGTGAGGACAAGGTGAGAGCAACAGGGCTGGGTCACCCCACAACTGAATCTCTCAGCTCAGAACAGCTGGCCTCCCTGGGCAGGGAAGAGGAAGGACAGAGCAGACTGTCCCAGGGCAAGGCGGCCCCATCATGCATCTGGAATACCCAGGAGTCCAGGCCTGGGCTTTCCGTGGAAACTAAGAGCCAGTCTGTGGTTGCTTCCCTCCCCGGGTGGCATGGAGGCCATTTCATCTGCTGGGGCTGAGCTGCCGTCCACTCCAGGGGACAGCATGTCAGGTGCCAGGGTGAGGTAGGGGCAGTGACCGGTGAGACCCTGGGTGTGGCTCAAGGCTGCCTTCCTTGTGGCTGGGAGAACCTGTACAGGATTAGTGAAGCCAGCCCATACTCATTGGGGAAACCAAGGCCCTAGGGGGCAGGCCACACGGCTTCATATGGCCGAGCTGGTCATCCCTGTCCCATTGAGGGGACTATGGCAAACACCCTTCTCCATCTGGAAGAACCACAAAGCACAGGAATGTTTTATTGAAGAAACATATAATTTCCTTCTGAAAAACAGCTACACCTGGCTCCTCAGAGAGTCTCAGAGGGAGGGAGGCAGCCCTGCGCCCAGCTTGCTGCAGGGGGGGCTCAGCGTCACTCCTCACCCGTGTCCCACACTGGCCCCCAAGGACAGACCTGTGGCAGGAGTCACAGGGGAAACAGGGCTTCGTTAGGAGACCCGGGTAAACAGGTCCCAGGCAGCTGCCACTCCTCCAGTCACGGCCACCAGCACAGCTGACGGCTATTATTCTACTAAGTCAGACAACAAGGGCTGAGATGCTCCCGCTTTCACGTTTGGTGTCAGAGTAAACAGGGACTGTGTGGGCAGGTGTGTCGTCCCCTGTGGGGGAGTCTTACCCGACAGTAGAGCTGCCAGGTCTCAGATTTGCATGGCAAGGACAGCGGCCGCAGGTGCATGAAGATGCCTGAGGGGACAGGCCCTGCCAGGCCGTGTCCGCAGAGCACACGGGTGGGAGAGAATGCAGGGGGCAGGGCGAAGAGCGGGTGTGTGAGAGAGAGGGGCCTGGAGAGAAGTGACAGTTCCACATTCTCTTTGTGAAAGGATGGCACTGTCACGCTGATGGCTTCAGAGGAGGAAATCGTCCCAGACGTCCTGGTCTCACTCCCTTCCTGCACCAGACCTGCGTCTCCGTTTAAGGACAGCCACGTGAGCTCAGGGACACCAGTGCCACATAGCAGTGTCTCCCCGTCTGACAGCCACTGTTCTCCGGGTGTGGCAGGCACATCCTGGTTGCCTCCTTGGTCTTCCCAGCAGAGCCTGGCCCCCGGCTGGAGTGTGTAGCTCCCACAGGTGCCAGGTTAGCTGTGGCACCGTCACCAGCCTAAGTATCTTCTTTCCATCCCTGAGAGAGAAGGTAAAGTGTGTTAAGGCCTGGCCTGGATGGGGGAGGCTTCTGGAGAGCCTGGGTTCAGGTGGGCAGCCTTGCCCCACACGTGTTTCTCACGAAAGCTCATGGCCACACACTGCTCCATCCAGGATCATCTTTCCCAGGGACACTGCCTTCAGCACCTGGAACGCGGTTTGAAATGTTCTCAAGGTGAGTCTCACACGGGTTTTTCTCCATTCGCGTCCTGCCCGCTGCCCTCCCCGGCCCACAGGTGTGTTTGCTTTGCTCTGTATCCTGGCAGGAAGCAGGGCCCACATCCCCCCGGCCACACCCTGAGCCCCTCACCTGCAGCCTGCCAGTTATGACTGGGTGTGGCCGGGGGACACTGACGTGACAGGGAAGGCAGAGAAGAAGAGCCCAGTCCCTGTCCACCCTGGCTTCTAACCCTGCTGGGCACCTCCACGACTGTCCTCTCTCTCTTAGGCTCTCACCTTCTCCCCCTCTAGTCAGGACAACGTCCCCAGACGTCCGCTGTGGGCCTGGAGGGAGTAACAGCCTCCTGCATGTGCCAGTCCCAAGGCCCAGTGCTTCTTACTGAGGCCCTTAACCCTGTCGGTTACCTCTCCAAATAGCTTATTTGTTAAGCCTCTCTGTATTCCAGTTTGGCGGCTTCTGTTTTAATCTGGGATTCTGAACGATACAAGTTTTCCCCTCTTTAGTTCAATTTTGCTTTTGAAGACCACTGTATGCCATTATGCTGCAATCAAAGGGTGGTTTGCCATGTGACTGCAATGTGAAGGCTGTTAAGGGCTGAGTAAATTATCTGAGGGGCTGCACACAGACCCCACACCCCTCCTGAACGTGGAAAGTCTGTGCATTTGTGGTAACATTCCGTGGCACTGCGCGATGCTCACATCTCTAATCTGCACCTGTGCACACATGTATGCATACATGTATGGTATGTGTACCCTGCATGCATGCACTGTATGTGTGCACTGCATGTGTATACTGTATGCATGTTCTGTATGTATGTACCACATGTATGTGCTGTACGTATGCATAGTATATGTGTGCCATACTGTATACATGCACAGTACATGCACATTGTGTGCATGTCCTATGTGCACAGCATGTGTGTGCTGTATGTGTACATGGTATATGTGTACTATATGTGTATACTATACTATGCACAGTGTATGTGTACTATATTCATGTACTGCATGTGTGCACTGTATGTGTGACCACACGTGTGTACTGTACACATGGACTGCATGTGTGTACAACACGTATGCACATTATATGTGTACTATATCTATGTACTGTGTGTGTGTCCTGCAGGGACAGCATCTCGTCCCCCTGAAAGGCACCTCTTTACATGGAGGTCTCTTCGTGGAACAATCTGATGAGCCTTTCTCCCTTTACACAAGCCTGGCTCATGGCTCACCCACCCTGGGCTTCCCATAACTCATTGTCGAGACAACCTCTGTCTTGCCTTTAAGGTAACCTATAATCCGTATTTGCATATGCAGCTTATCTCCCCACAGGTCTCTAAATGTCTCACATGAGTGGCTTTTTTATGTGCCCAGGTTGATCAGCAGAAAGCCTGGCGGAGTGTCGTCTGGGAAATGGTCCTGGCCGTCTGAGTTATTGGATTGGCGACTCGTGTGAAGTAGTTTCGGACACACAAGTTCTCTCCCGCACTCTGAGAACCCAACGATCAATGGCACATTGTCTAGTTAGCCACTGAAAGATCTGTATTAATATTTTATGATATTAAAAATGCTGGGGGAATTTTCATTTCCCTATAGTGGGTACACTTAACAAGAGTCCAGCTTTTTATTCTAAAAAAAAGGGTAAAATTCAATATTCATGACAGCTAATGTTACTGTAGCTTAAACTATAATAATGAAAGATTCAGATTAATCAGAATGGAATTCCTCACACAAATACAACTGCTTTCGTTAATTTTCCATTCTCTTTGTTTTGAAGAATACGTGTCGGGTAGCTCTTCCTCTCCCTCTCTCTGTGTGCACGGACCTGATGCTGCCGTCCTGCAGGTGGGAGACACTTCTGCTCCCACACAGCCCCCCTGGTCCCACCCTCAGAGACAGCCTCGTCCTGAAGTCGGGGATTCTCCCTGTTTAGCAAAACAAAACAAATCTAAAGCGAGGTAGCCCATCCACCCGGGAGACAGGAGGCTGCGGGGGCAGAGCGTCCTGAGCTCTTACCTGGCACCACCGCTGCCGCCTCCCCCTGCAGGCAGAAACTGCAGCACCGGCGCAGAGAAGGTGTGAAGCACACACCCTCACACACACCCAAACACACACACTCACATGCAACCACACATGCAATCACACTTTCACACTCATTCACACATACACCTTCACATAATCACACACCAACACCCACACTCACACACACCTGCACACATACCCAGACACACATGCACACACATATAGTTACACTCACTACTCAGTCCAGACACACAACCACACTCTCACACTCTCTCATACACACTCACACACAATCACATTCATACACACACAGTCACACACTGACACCTCACGCTCACTCTCACACCTGCTCACACAAGTGCACTCACACACACCCAGGACCATCTTGGAGGATTGTGGACTCCTCGGGGTGTGTGCGGATGGTCAGTGGAGCTGCAGGTCCCTGGTCCCAGTCACTGGGGGAGCCACCTTGACCTTGGTCAGGCTGGGAGCAGATGGTCCTGCCCCTCCAAACCACCTGTCTCTCGGCCCCTCTGTCCTCCAGTCTCCATCAGCTTACCCACCCCCAGCCATCACTGACGGCCTTCATTGCTCTCCTGAAGTCTGACCCCAGCCCCTGACCTCTGGCTCTTGACCCCTCACTTGCTCGGACGGGTGGAGCAGGGCTGGTTTCCAGAAGCCAGTGGGGCTGATGCATGCAGGTGACGGACTTGTCCTGAGGACAGAGCCTGACATCACCACTGTTCCTGTGTGGATGGAGGTGTGGGTCTGAGGCCCTGTCTCTGAGGAGGGACGGAGGACGCTGGTGTGGTCCCCTCACCAGGCCCCCTGGCAGTCGCAGGGGGTGGCAGCATGTTGCCCTGAGCCACACCAAGGCCAGGGCGGTGGCAGTGCCCCCCTCAGTGGTGTGGGCCCCACGGCTGGCCTGGAGCGCGATGCTGTCCCTGGAGCTGACACAGCCTGCGTGTCTGAGCGCGGTGCAGCCTCCAGAAATCACAGGCCCAGTCACAGCCCTCAGGCTGCGCGGGAGGGGAGGCTGCAAACCACAGACAGTAAATCCCAACACACTTCAGTCTGAGAGGAGTGGAGGAAGCAGAGGCCGCAGCTTCAACTGCAGGATGTCATTCTGGAAAAGAAGCGGCTGGAAGGGCTGTACTGCTGAGCGGCCCCGGGGCGGGGCTCTCCCTGGGTTCCAGGAGCACGCCCCCTCCCTGCAGATGCCAACCCCAACATCTTCCCCCACTCATTGAGTCTGACAGAGATTTGGGCACTACCCCTCACCTAATGGTCCTGGAAAGGCCTCCCGTCTACACACGGCAGTGAGGGCTGTGAAATTCCAGGCAGAGCAGCTGCAAACAGTCAGGGCAGCAGTTTGCTTTCACGAGTCTCCAACCTCCCTCAGGGGCCTGGCTCTGCTGGGAACGGCCAGAGACATGAAAGCAACCAAGACATCCCCCTACGGGAGCTTGGGGGAGGGCGTCTGCCCAGGAAGGGCAGAGCATGAGTCAGGGGTCCAGGAGGAACATGACAGGTGAATTGCAAGCGAGGCCGATGAGAATGTGAACGGGCAGATCAAGTTCCATTCATACTAGGATTTATTTTACTTACTCTGCAAAGGGTTTCATCCTGTGTGGACTGAGGATTTGAGGGGACGCTGAGTCCAAGCTCGCACATGGGCTTCCCCACACCCAGACCTGCTCCTGATGTCAGCAGCGTCTGACAACGTCTGGATCCCATCCTGCTCTCGACAGAGAACAGGCTTCCTGACTGTGCTTCCGCGGGTCTCCTGCTCCGGCATGTAATTCACACGTGCGCAGTGTGGGGAGGTCACAGGCTCACCCCTTGATGAAAGTGCCTTCCCTTTGCTACTGAGATGGGGACACACTGTCAGCCTCCCTGACGCTAAATAGAAAAGGAGCTTTACCCAAGCAGGATGTTTCCTGGACGTTTTTACAAAGGGAAGCTCCTGCACCCCACCCTGGGAGAAGGGACAGAGAGATGCATGTCCCCCGTGATCACCTAGGCATGGGCCACCTGCAGCTTCACATGGAGGACTTTCCACAGGTTCCACAAAAAAATAGTTTTGAATAGGTTGTTTTTTTTTTTTCTTTGAATGGTTTTTGAATAGGTTTTTTTTTTTGAGACAGAGTCTCACTTTATCGCCCTCGGTAGAGAGCCGTGGTGTCACAGCTCACAGCAACCTCCAGCTCCTGGGTTTTGGCGATTCTCTTGCCTCAGCCTCCCGAGTAGCTGGGACTACAGGCACCTCCCACAACGCCCAGGTATTTTTTGTTGTTGTTGCAGTTTGGCCGGGACTGGGCTCAAACCGACCACCCTTGGTATATGGGGCCGGCGTCCTACTCGCTGAGCCACAGGCGCTGACCTTTTTTTTTTGAATGACAAGCATTTGTGTTTATTAACCAAGGGAAGGGAAGTCAGAGCAATGAAGACTCCCGACCAGTCCTCCTGTAGTCTACCTACCTAGGCCTGCTGCCAAGAACCCAGAAAAACAGTAGGTAACTCCTCCTTCCTGCCTCCACTCCAGCGTTCAGATCTGAACATGGACTTGCTCAGGGGTCTGCCTGGAAAAGAGTAGGGAGGCCTTTGTAACAGGACGTTTACCAACTCAGAGCCCAGCTATCAGCAGCAGAGTTGCAGGGGAAAGATGTCTTCCAACAACGTGGTCAACTTAGTCCTGACTTTTGTGTATTCATCTGCTAATATTATTAGCCCAACTTTGGATATTTTGCAGTCCAGTTCGAAGATGACAAACACATTTGTTTAAAACCAAAAGGCCACCGATAGATCCATAAGCTCTGAAGCACTTTCTCCTCCTTTGGGAAAAGATCAAGCTCTCTGGGAGAGGAGGAAGAAACAGCTGCTTTTGCAGCAAAGGTGATGGTTTGACAGTTGGGGTAACTTTATGTAGAACCCGCTGGTCACACACACAGGTTTTAGTAATAATTTTCAAAGAGGAAATTTTGTCATTAAATATGGTACTTCTCATGCAATGCAATGTCACACTCGGCGTCTCCCCTGGAGGGCTTTTTTGGGGGGGTACACCCAGGAAAGCAGCAGAAGGCTCACCCCCCCAGCTCACCCCGCCATCACCCTGTGCAGTTCCAGCAAGCTTCCTGTCTGTGGGCCTCTCCTCGCAAGTGATATATGTGCATTTCAGCAGGGACCATCTGGAGACTAAGCCATAGCTTTAGAGAAGTGGCACTAATGTGGCGTGTTGTGCAGGAGTCTCTTGTCACCACCGTTCTAAAGAGCTACTGCTGCATTACAGACAGAAGCTAATTCTCCCATGAATGCCCCCCTCTTCTGTGCACACGCTGGGCAAAGCCATCCAGAGAGAAGCAAGATTTGCAAGATGCAATGACAGGAGGGTGCTTTTCTCCAGAGCCAGAGGCATCTGGAGACGGGGCATGGGCAAACGTGAGGGTCTTGGCAGCTCTGGTAGTTGACCTTCTTCTACTCATGCTCTGGGATCCGGAGGTCGAGGTGGGAAGCAGGAATTCTCAGCAGTTCTTGAGATTGCTGAGGTTGGGTGAATGCAGACTCTGTGCCAGGCCTTTAAGTGTCCCTGGGGACAAAACATGAATGTGGTGAAGCCACTGTTTTCAAAAAACCTGAGGTTCAGCTTGACTCCTGTAGCTCAGCAGCTAGGAACTGGTGGGTTCAAACCCATCTTGGGCCTGCCAAACAAACAACAATGAAAAATACAAAAAAAAAAAAAAAAGCCGGGCACAGTGGCAGGTGCCTGTAGCCCCAGCTATTTGGAAGGAAGAGGCAAGAGAATCACTTAAGCCCAAGAGTTTGAGGTTGCTGTGAGCTGTGACTCCACAGCACTTTACAGAGGGCAACGTAATGAGACTCTGTCTAAAAGAAAAGAAAAAGCCCAAGGTTCTTAAGACTGATAGCAGTAGCAAGTATCTCGCTGTGCAGAGCATTCCAGACATGAGGCCTGCAGCCAGGCCCCTGAGTGAGAGCGTGCCCTCTGATGAGGACAGGCTTGCAGAGGGTGGAGAGAGGCAAGCGGGGATGCAGGGTTGGGGTGCGTGAAGCTCCATGAGAGTCTCCCAAGACTGTGCAGATGCCCCAGACTAACAAAAGGTGTGCAGACTTATGTGCAGAAAGCCAGATCTAAATAAGTGGAGGTATATTTCCTGTGTATAGACTGGAAACCTTGATATTTTTAAGATGCCAATTTTTCCCAAAATGATCTATAGGTAATACCCAGTCTCATTCAAAGACCAGCAAGTTACTGTGTGGATATTGACAAACTAGTTGTCAGGTTTATGTGGTAGGGATAAAGACCCAGACTAGCCAACACAATACTTAAAAGGAACAAAATTGTGGACTGTCAGTGCCCATCAATAAGATGGTAATCAAGACAGCATGGTATTGGTGAAATAATGGACATACAGATCAATGGGACAGAACAGGGAGCACAGAAGTAAACCACACAAACGCAGTCAATGAGATTCTGACAAAGGAGAAAAGGAAATTCGACGGGGGGAGAAAAGATAGTCTTTTCAATAAACGACGTTGGAACAACAGATGTCAAGTGACAGAAAAACAAATCTCGAAACAGACCTGATACTTTTCACAAAAATTAACTCAAAATGCGTCATAAGCCTGAAAATAAAATACAATACCATAAAGCATATTGAAAATGACATGTGGGAAAATCCATGTGACCTCAGAGTTTAGACTCAACACCAAAGACACAATCCATGAGTAACTCAGACTTTTGATTAAAATTATAAAACTCTGCTCCCTGAAAGCCACAATTAAGAGAATGAAAAGGCCCCAGGCTAGGAGAGAACAGGTGCAAACTCAAACTCAACAGCAAGAAAATAACCCATATACTTTTTAAAATGGGCAAGAAAGCTAAACAGACGTCTCACAAAAGCATATACACAGATGAAAAATAAACACGAAAAGACATGCTCCGACATCTTTGTTAGTGAATCGCACATTAAAACAGCAACAAAGTTCCCAACACACAAATTAGAGTGGTTAAAATCCCAAACTGCCAATACCAAATGCTGACTAGGACGCCGAACAACAAACGCTTTCTCGTTTGTTGGGAAAGAAAAGTTGTACAGTCCACCTTAAGACACTTTAGGAGACTCTTACAGTGCAGAACATAGTGACAGCACACCAATCACGCTCCTAAGGATTTGCCCACCTGATTCGAAAACTCAAGATAAAACAAAACTCTGAATGAGAATATTTATAGCAGCTCGATCTGTCATTGCCCCAGACTGGGCACAGTCCCTCGGTAGGTGAATGGATAAACATGCTCCTGTACATTCATACACTAGGATGTCACTCGGGGACGAAGAATGAACAACTGATCCCCAGGAAGACATGAAGGACACTTGTGTGAAAGAAGCCGGTAGGAAGAGGCTGCACACAGTCCCGCCCCAGTTACATGGCTTTCTGGAAAAGACAAAAGTGCAAAGACAGGAACGACAATCGGGGGTCTCCGGGTTATTGGAGAGGAGGGAAAGTGGAACAGTGTGACCCAAGGGATTCGCGGGTGACACACACATCCTGTGCACACTGCCATGGTGACACGCAGCACTGCGCATGTGCCAAACCCACAGAACTCGGCAGCACCAAGAGTGTGATCCTAAATGAGTGCAAATTTAAAAAATATGTACGATTCAGGCGCCTGGGACAGCTCAGGAAGACACGCAGGTGAGATACTGGTGACGTCTTCGTGCACTGCAGGGGTGAGGGGTGGGCTTTCGTCACCGTGGGGAGCAGCCTGCGGCTACGGCCAGGGGACACGCACCCCTGCCCCGCCCTCTGATTGATGGTGTCATCGCCTCCCAGGGAGCACTGGGCCAGTCAGACACTGTGTCCCGGCCTGCTGGATGTGGACAGTTAGGTAAGGATCGTGAGCGAGGGGCCTTGTCTCTCACTGCTGCGGAGCTATAACCGAGCGAGGGAGGGGGCCGGCACCACCCACATGGGGCAGCGTGCAGGTTTGCTTGCATGGCTATGTCTGTGCTTCCTTGCTCTGTCAGCCCAGAGGCCTGAAGAAGTGACGCTCAGGGGGCACGCCCAGCGCTGAGTCTGCGTTTCCAAGACACAGGCCAGGAAGAGGAGCCAGGGCTTTCTTGGACAAAGGGCTGATTCTGGGAAACGGGATGTGCAAGATTAGCCAGAAGCATCGTGTGGTGCTGGAGATCAGGGTGTGCTGAAGGAGCTGCCAGCCAGCAGGGTGTGCTGAAGGGACCCAGAGGAGCTGAGGGCACCAATGCCCAAAGCTCGACCAGTAAAGGAGAATTGGATCACACCCACGGTGGACCATGAACATTCCTGGGATCACACCCAGGTGAACAGCATGAGTAGTTTCCTGAGGCTCTAGTAACAAATCACCACAAACCCGGTGGCTCCATAAAGGGCTGATGGCCAGAGTACAAATCAGCAAGAAAAGATCAAATAACCCCATTAACAAGTGGACAAGAGGGGTGGCGCCTATGGCTCAGTGGGTAGGGCACCGGACCCATATACCGAGGGTGGCAGGTTTGAACCCAGCCACAACCAAACTGCAACAAAAAATAGCCAGGTGTTGTGCTGAGCACCTGTAGTCCCAGCTACTCGGGAGGCTGAGGCAAGAGAATCACCTAAGCCCAGGAGCTGTAGGTTGCTGTGAGCTGTGACGCCACGGTACTCTACCGAGGGTGATAAAGTGAGACTCTGTGTCTAAAAACATAAAAAAGTGGGCAGGAGACAGGAACAGAAAGTTTTCTTCCAAGATAAAACTAATGGCCAAAATACCCATGAAAAAAATGCTCATCATCGCTAATCATCAGGCAAATGCAAACCCAAACCACCTGAAGTATCACCTAACCCCGTGAGAACAGATCTCATCACCAGGTCCCAAAGCATCAGGTGCTGGTCTGTGAGGAGGAGGCTCGGACACTGGTGGGACTGCAGACAGGTTCAGCCTCCACAGAACACCATGTGGAGATTCCACGGAGAAATGGAAGCAGACCTACCATTTGATCCTGCAATCCCACCACTGGATATTTACCCAAAGGGAAAAATACATTTTATCATGAACACAGCTGTACTTAAATGTTTATAGCAGCACAATTCACAATCACAAAAATGTGGAAACAACCCAAGTGCCCTTGAGTACATGAGTGGATGACTAACTCGTGGTTTACGTATACCACAGAATGCCACGAAAAGCCATGGAATACTGGAGATCTAGTGTCTCGTGTAACAACCTGGACAGAACTGGAGGCCATTCTCCTAAGTGAAGCTTTGCAAGAATGGAAATACAAATGCCACCTGTGCCCCGCACTGAATTGGGGACAGCTAATCAGCACTCACGTGCACCTGCAGAAGTAAAACGCAATGGAATTAAAGTAGGGGTAGGGGAGAAGGGGATGGCAAACTCCCACCCAATGGGTACATCGCACACTTTCTGGGTGAAGGGTAAACCTATAACTCGGACTTCAATCTTACAAAAGCAAACTCTGCAACCAAAACAGATGTAGTCCCATAATTATCTGAAATAACAACCCAGAAATTTCTTTTCTCATAGTCCTGAAGTCCAGATGCCAAGGCGTTGTTCCTCTTGCAGCTGTTGCCGGCTTTCTTGGGCTGGTGGCCTCTTCTCTGCAGCCCCTGGACCACCATCTTCGCATCTCTCTGCTCTCCTCTGCACAACCCCCACTCCTTGGCTGCAAGGACAGAGCACAGAGTGGACAAGAGGCCCAGCCAGGCCTCCAGGGCCAAGGTCAATAGCATAAACCAGAAGAGGGGAAGGGCCCTGAGGCTCAGAGAAAGGTGCCGCCTTGTACCCCAGCCCCTCACACAGAACATCCCAAGCAAACCCCAACAGAGGGGCACCTTAAAAGCACCGAGCTGCCCCTTGACACTGTCAAGAGACCAGAAACAAAGACAGTCTGAGAAACCGTCGCAGCTGAGGAGCCCGGGAGACGGAACATCCAGGAGGTGGGACCCTGAATGGTATCTCCGTCCAGGGAGAGGCCGAGCCTGGGACTTGTGAGTAGGACACCTCCCCGTGTACAGCACATGGGGACTCTGAGTCCAGCTGCTCATCTGTCTTTAAATCTAAATCTATGCCCAAATAAAAAAGCCAGCCAGAGACAAGAAGTAGAAAGAGGCCTCCAGTGCTGAACTGCCCATCTCTGCCCCCTTCTTCCCAGGATAGGAAGTGGGGCCCAGTCAGCAGCCGCTCGGCCTTGTCTGCCCCTGTGTGTTCTGAAACAGCCCAACTCCAGGTCTGATGTGAGTTTTGGAAAGAAAGAAATTGTTTCTAAAACATGTGTGTTGCCTTAAGAGAATCTGCTGTTCAATCAGAAAAGCTGCAACCCCTCCCAAGCAGATCCAGCAGCTGCTCCTGGCTGCAGGAAACCAGCCGGGAACCTCTGTCACCGCAGCCCTGGCTTCCCAGAGGCAGGATGAGCCCACCCTCATCTCCACCACGGAGCGGTGTCAACGGCTCAGCTGCACACAAAGTTGCGGGGTCGACCTTCCAGCTGTGGTTCCAAGCAGCCCTTTTCTCCATCACCAGCCCACAGGTGCCGCGACGCAGGCCAGGAGCTCTCGCCACGTCCACGTTGTGCCTTCGTCCCTGCCTTCCCTGGGGTGCTCCCAGCACCCCTGTGAGGAAAGCTCCCGCCAAGCACAGGCCGCCCGGTGTGCACAGGGGACGGCGTCTCTTCTCCCAGAGCACGATGCTGGTCCCCAAGCCTAAAGTCTGGGCTCGACCTCCAGCTAGCTGTGGAGACACGGAGTGTCCCTCCTTTACTGCTTTGTCTGCAAAATGAGCCCCTAGAGTTGGTGTGAGTAAGGAGATAAGGGGAGGTGTGCGCATAGATTAAGTGTGCAATATATCTTCAGTGGTTTTGTTTGCTTTGCTTTAAGAACCTGAGGGCTGGGTGTGACTTGCTCTATGCAGTGGGCACTGAGGAAATTCGGTGTGAATTACGCACTCTGCTCAGCCTGTACCAGGAGCCGACTGTACGACTGCACAAGATGTCTGTGCCCCAGAGCCTGGCCCTGAGATACTCGGCCTGCCCTCCCTCCTATGGGCAGGCAGGGCTGCTTCAGGTTCTGGGTAGACTTATTCTTACCGGGACACTGTCCACGGAGATGGCCAAGCCTCCCTTTAGAGAGGTCGTGACCCTTTGCATATGTGCTGTCCGGGGCTGGGGATGGGGAGAGGCCGGTGGAAGAATCCTTGGCTTTTTGGGTTTGGGGTTTTGAACCTTCTTTTTTCCACTGGAACAGACTTCAGTGCGGCCATCCAGGCCCAGAACATTCCCCTCAATTCAGCAGCATAAGGAGGAGCGATCTTGTTCCTTGGGACGCTCTAACACTCCCTGTCCCCACACGTTCTGCCGGTGACAGTCTCTGCCCCGGGTCTCCCAGTCTCTCACACCCCAGGGCCCGCCCTCTTCTGCCCAGGCTCCTTAGGTGAAGGAGCCCCCTTTCGCTCGTCACCTCACCTCCGTCATTCCTGTACGGGATTGTCGACTTCTCCACCCACCTGCTGCTCATTCTTTGAAAGCAGAAAGGTTACCAGGTCTTGAGGTAATGCTGTTCTGGGGTGACCAGCCAGGCGCACCCTTCTCCTGCCAGAACATGGGTGGATGGGGACCATAGACCTGTAACTTGTCCCTCAGCTGCCTGAAGTCAGTGTCACCACTCAGAGCATCATTTGGGAGGGTTATCCTGGCTGGGAGACCAAAGACAAAGGTTTAGTTCAACAACTAAACTAAACAAAAGGTTTAGTTCCCTGGGTGGTGTCTGTGGCTCATCGAGTAGAGCGCCAGCCCCATATACCGAAGGTGGCGAGTTCAAACCCGGCCTTGGCAGAACTGCAAAAACAGAAAAATAGCCAGGCATTGTGGTGGGCACCTGTGGTCCCAGCTACTCAGGAGGCTGAGGCAAGAGAATCGCCTAGCCCAGGAGTTGGAGCTTGCTGTGAGCTGTGTGACACCCGGCACCCCACTGAGGGCGATAAAGTGAGACTCTGTCTCTACAAAAAAAAAAAAAAACAAACCTGCCTGAGCCCGAGGAGCTGCCACCTGAACAATGAAACAGGAAAAAAATGATGTTTAATATGACAAAAAAAAAAAAAAATTCAAGAAGGCAGAGCTACAGCTTCCACATGTGAGAGAAATAAAATAAATCGCGACATGTTGATGAAGCGTCCCAATGGCTGAGAGATACAGTAGTGACATGTTGATGAAGCGTCCCGATGGCTGAGAGACACAGTATTTTTATGGTGCTGCAGGTGCATGGTAATTGATCAAAAACGCTCTTTGAACATGGAACGCTTTCGGGCCCATAGCTGATCGGGACCATAAATCGCGTTGACTTTGTGTTTCAGTTCGCGCACCTGACTTGGGGACAGTGCTGAGAAAGTTTGTGATGGATTTGCTTGTTTTCCTGCAAGTCTCTAAAAGCAGCCCCAGGGACAGCCACAGCACCTGCCTGGGTGTGAGTCACACTGTGTCCGGCTCCCCAGGCCCCTGTTCAAGGAGCTCCAGGTAGGGATCTTAGGAAGCCTTATCCTCCTTAGTCCCATATGTCCGGCCACTGACCTCCAGCTCATCTCGGGAGGGGAGAGAAGGTTCAGAAATGGTCAGTGCTGAACTGCTGCCCCTATACCCACCGCTTGTTACTGACAAGCTCTCACTCCCAGGCCGCTGGGACACTCACCTTGGAGTGGCTTCCAGTGCTCAGCCTTTCTGAAATGTCTTCTTGGGAATTCTTGATGTTTTAGAATCCATTTCACCAATTGATCTGTCTAACTTGTAGACATTTCCAACCATTCTCAACAGGAAACCTGCAGTCCCTTCACCGTCTCCACCAACATCCAGCTGCTGCATTAATGACACTTGTAATTAATCAGCTCATTCATTCATTTGACAGCTGCGACGTGAGCCCTGCCACATATCAGGTGCCACCCTGGGGACCAGGGCATGGACAGCGAACCAGACAAGCTCCTGCCACCATGTGGTCCCCTGCTGGTGGGGGAGAGAGACGGGTTTGCAAAAATATAAAATAAATGTGGGCACCCCATAAACATACGTGGGCGCACATCCTAATGTTCTGAAGTAAACTCTCAGCAGCATCAGTTAGGAGGCGGAGGTGAGGAAGGAGAGTCAAGCCGTGGACGTGGGGTTAGGAGTGGGCTTCAGAGAAAGCAGGGGCCGGTTAGACCACTTGGCACCAAAAGCAAACAAGTGTAAGCCCCTTGGCAGGATTTTACTAAAACACAAAGAGGAAATTCAGTTGCCTGGGAACCTGGAATAAAATGAGGCAGCACAGGTGCCTTGGATGGGAGAGAGAGAGAGCGGCATGGGTGAGGGGACTCGCTGTCACTCACAGCACAGCCACTGCCTGGAGGGTAGCGAGAGAAATGGAAAGGCGGCTAGAAGATTCGCAAGGAGAACCCCGAAAGGCTCGAGCAGGGAGACCTCCCAAAGGCACAAGACGTCTTAAAGACTGGACAAAAGAAGCTTTGGCAAGAAGGACGATTCTAACCGGTTGGATGGCACAGCGATTTGTGCCCCAGGATGTGGTCAGAAACTGTGAGCAACAGGGCAGAGGTCGCTGAGGGTGGGGGTGTGTGGCCCCAGCACAGGCGGACGGTGCAGGCAGCGGAGGGGCCCAGCTCCAGCCACCGTGATCCCGGGGAGGGCTCGGGCGGATACGGCCCAGGACAGACCCTGTAAGGGCTGAACTCTTCTGGGAAGAGCCCTTGCTGAGCTAATTCTGCCAGGTCACTAGAGGGAAAAAACAAAGACGTAAACAACCAAAGTAGCCAGCCCTGGGATGGGGTCTCTTAGGTCACTTCAACATATTTGTTAGCGTCCAGTTTTTCCATAACACAAAAATAAGGGACAAGAAAATAAATCAAAAAATGTGACAAATGCACAGGGGCCAAGTAACAGGCAACCAAAACGACCTTCAAGAGAATGTGGAATTAGCAAAAACAGTCCAGCAGATATTATTACAAATGAGTAAAAAGAGCTATAGAAGAAGCAAGGCTTAAAGAAACAAAGGAAGCCAGAATGACTGTCTCATCAAATGAGAATATAGACACATAGATATACGTACATTACTATATATAGAAATTCACATACAAAAACGTGAATTATATGTGTTATTGTATTTGGAATCGAAAAACACTGTATCCAAAGTAAAATTTCACTAGAGGGACTCAAAAGTATATTTGAACTAGCAGAAGGAAAAACAACAAGACTGAATGTAGATTGATAAAGCTTATGTAGTTGGAAAATAATAATAATAATAAAAAAAAGAATGAAGAAAAATAAAAAAAAACAGAGAAATTCAGGCTATTATTAAATGCACCAATATATCAACAGTGTCCACTGATACCACCCAGTTCACGTCATTGTGAATGGATTGATAGGTTCATTCAAAGGACAGAGATTGTCTGACTGGATTTTAGAAAAAAACAAGACCCACGCAGATTCTGTCCACAGGCCAGAGAGACACTTTGTATTCAAATACATGAATCCATTGAAAGTCAAAGTAATCACTTACAAAGAGCAATTATAAGAAAACTGATTAGAAAATACCAGACACAACTGTTTTTAAAACAAAAAAATATTGCTAAATGTGAGGGGGGAAATGGGCACATGTGGGTCAAACACTCCCCAACACACAGGAGGAGATCACTGGCCACACTGAAGGGATGAACACTGAATCCAGCCACAGCAAGCTGGTGATGTTCCCACCCCCTTCCCTGTGATGGACAAATCCAGAAGCAGCAAGCTAGTGATGTCCCCGCCCCTTCCCTGTGACAGACAGATGAGCAGCAAGTGATAACAGGCTGGAGCAGCGGAGTGAGCCCCACAGAGCTAACAGGTGCATGCAGGCTCCACCCACCACCAGCTGAATGCACATCTTCTTGAGCCCACATGGAAAGTTTTCCAGGGTGAGACATATGTTAGGGTAGGAAAAGGCCTCAACAAATTCACAATGAATGAAATTGTACAAAATATTTTTTCAGGTCCAATAGAATTAAACTACAAATCAGTTAGAGAAAAAAATTGGTAAAACTAAAAATGGGTAAAATTTAAGCCACATACTTCTAAGTAACCAGTGGATCAGTTAAAATATATGCACACACAAACACATGATAAATTAAAAAGCATTTAAGATGAATAGGCATGAAACCCCAGCAAGCCAGGATTTGTGGGATGATGACAAAGTAGGGCTTAAGGGGAAAGATACAGGTGTAAACTTCTATTTTAATAAAGAGAAAGATCTCTCTTAGTCTTACATTTTGTGAAATTGGAAGAAAGTGAAGTAACAGAGGATAAAACATGCAGAAGGGCAGAAATAACAAAATTAGAGTAGCAACAAATAAAATAGAAAATAAGCAAAACTAAAACCGGTTCTTTGAAAAGATCAATAATATAAGAAAACTTTTCATTAGACTAAGAAAAAAAGAGACTCAAATTAATAAAATCAGTAATAAAAGCACAGCGATCACCAAGGACACTCTGGAAATAATAGATTGGAATAATTTGAACAATTGTATGCCAACAAATTATGTAACTTTGATGAAATGGAAAAATGCCCAGAAAGGCACAAAATACCGAAGCTGAATCAAAAAGAAATAAGCAATCTCAACAGACCTAAAACAAATACAATATGTGAAGAGAAGCCCAGGGACGTATGGCTTTGCTGGAAAATCCTGCTAAATATTTAAAGAATTAATAACAACTGTTCACAGACTCTTCCAAAATTTGGAAAAGAAAGAGCACCTTCTTTTTTCTATGAAGCCAGTATTACTTTACACCAAAATCAAAACTTTAAAAGTGAAGATAAGTACTGAATAACTTCCCTTGTTAATAATCACTCCAAAATCCTCAACAAAATAATTGCAAACTGAATCCAGCAATTCATACAAAGTTTGCCTTGGACTAGGTAAAACTGTCTTAGCTATGACAATACAAACACAAGAAACTAAAGAAAAAAATAAATAAATTAGATTAGATGAAAACTAAATATTTTGTGTCTCAAAGGTCTCCATCAAGAAAGTGAAAATATAGCTCAATGTTGGGAGAGAACATTGGAAGTTGCATATTTAATAAAAAGGCTTGCATTCAAACTATATAATAACTCTTAACAACTCACCGTGAAAAGACAAATAGGCAATAAAATGGAAAAAAGATCTGAAAAAACATTTCTTCAAAGAATATATACAAATAGCCAATAAACATGAAAGATGGTCAACATTATTAGTAATTATGGAAATGGAAGTAAAAAGCACAAAGCACACCTCTTCACCCCTCTGGGACAGCTGAAATGAAGAAGACAGACAAAGCCAACCCGAGAGAGGCCAGAAGAAGCTGAGAATAAGGCCTGCTGACTGCTGGTGAGAAGGAGAACCGACAGAGGTCACCTTGGAAGACAGCGTGGTGACCCCTCAGGACACTGAGCATGGAGATGTCACTTGACCCTAAATCTGTACCCCAGGGAAACGAGGGTGTGCACCCGCAGAACCCGAGCACGAGCATTCACATCACGGTGTTCTGAGTAGCCTGAAGGTGGAAACAGCTTAAATGTTTATCAGCTGATGAACAGATAAAGAAAAGATGAAATAGATTCAAACAACAGAATATCATCACACAAATCAAAATAAGGAAGTGCTGATACATGCCGTAATGTGGACAGGGTTGAAATGTCATGTTAGGTAAAAGGAATCAGTCACAACAGAGCCCACGTTTTTTGATTCTCTTTACTATAGGTGAGCCTATAGTGGAGGGAAGGTAATCGGTGGGACCACACCTATGATGCCTTTTAAAAGGGTACAGGTGAAACTTACTGAATGCAGACTATAAAGGTCTGAACACAATAACTAAGAAAATGCCATGAAGACTATATTAACAGGCTCAATGAAAATATTTCAAATTGTATGTAAAACCCCATGATTGCATTAAATGTACACAGCTATGATTTAATAATAATTTAACAAAAGACAGAAAGTAAAATTATAGCTACCTAGCGCTCAGGTGGGGTTGGAAATGGACAGAGAGTGACTGTCAATACTGACTTAGTTTCTTCTGGGGGTGGTGGTGAAATAAATGTTCTAAAATTAGATTGAGGTGATAGTTGCACAACACAGAATACCAAAAAAAAAACTCTATAAGTTGTGTACTATAAACAATGAATTGTATACTATGGAATTATAGCTGAATAAAGCAATAGCACTTAATGACTTTGCAAATGGTACATTGGTCATAAAAGATGGAGGATGTCCGAGGATGAGAAGGTGCCTACAACTCCGAAGAGAACCAGGGCAGAGCTGGTCTCATGTCGATAGTAAGAGTCTCCTCTGAGCCAGGTCCCCGGTAATCAATGGGACATACAAGCATCTGTAACCGCGATTACTTAGAACCTACTGGAAGCTTTACAAAATGCCACATGCAAAGGAGAGAGGCCTGAGCACAGGTGGCACAAGGGGTCGTGGAAAGAGAGACACAGGTGGGTCTCAGGCCCGGCTGGAGAAGCTCCAAGGCAGACCCTAAAGGGCAAGCAAGTCAGCATCAGTCTCCTCATGTCCAAGCTTTTAGAAATAAATTACCTTATTACTTACATAGAAATTTGTGTCTCAGTTTAAGTGTTTGCAGAAATGCTGGAATGGAAAAAGGAGTCAATTGTAGTTTCTTATGAAGTTAACCAAACACTTAGCACCTGATCCAGAAATCCCATATTTAGGTATCTACCCAAGAAAGAACAATTCCTGCTCCCAGAATACAGGGTCCAGCAGCAGCAAGGCCTCCCCGTGTGTGAGTGTGCTATTGTCACATCACAGAACTACACACTTATGAATTTGTAATAAAAGATTGGCATGGGTTCCTCGCTCATGAAAAAAGGTATTATTCGTGCTGTTGTTTATAACTTGCATTATTTGCAGGTGATTCTGCAGTAGAACAGTATCACACTCAAGCACAGAAGGGCAGTGATTCCGCTGGACGCTGTCCCTGTCTGTGAGTATTTAGAGACACTGTATTCACAGTCATCCCAAGCTGGACCCCACTCCAGTAGATGTTCTTTAGCAGAGGAGGGGACAAGCTAGCTGGGGCCCACCCCACTTAACCCGTGCGGAAGAATGGACCATTGACGAGGATCATGGGGACATATCTCCAGCACATGTTGCTGAGTGAGCCCGACTCAAAGGTTATGGACTGTGCAATTCCTCTTTATGACTTTCTGGAAAGAGGAAAGAAATCTGTAGCTGCCAGGACAGGGGTGAGGGAAGACCTGACTACAGAGGGGAAACAGGAGAGATTTAGGGGAATGGGAGTGGATCTGTTATCGTTGACGTGCCGCACCACCTAACAGAATAAAATCTTGTAGGACTGTCCACCAAAACCGTGGACTTGGCCGCATGTGGAGTGCCCTTCAACAAAGTTGACTGAGCAAGACAGAAGAGAAATGCAATGTAAACCCCCTGAAATACCATTCCTCTCATCCATCAAACTGGCAAAAATAAAAAAAGGCTACTTGCACAGAGGAAAAACAAGAAAAAGTTGAAGGGGGGACACCAGTCAGCGCAGAGTGCCAGGGCAGACAACCCCTGCAGTCTGCAGAGTGGGGAGCAAGGTGCAGACTGACTTAGCGGTCACACCTGAGGGTCTGATTAGAAAAGCAAATTCTTGGACCTCACAAAAAGACCCCAGAGCACCCTCATCCTGAAAATGAAACCTGAAGAGATCAGACTGCTAATCAGAGAAATGCAAATAAAACTACTTTGAGATATCACCTAACTCCAGTAACATTAGCCCACATAACAAAATCCCCAAACCAGAGATGTTGACGTGGATGTGGAGAAAAGGGAACACTTCTACACTGCTGGTGGGAAGGCACACTAATACATTTCTTTTGGAAAGATGTTTGGTGAACACTTAGGGATCTAAAAATAGACCTGCCATTCAATACTACAA
>CAUYON010050156.1:0-12632 GCA_963573935.1 Arctocebus calabarensis
TTGTCCTTTTCTTGCTAATTCATTTGAGTTCTCTGTGAATTCTTGGTGGGGCCACACCTATGGTGCATCTTAGAAGGGTACAGGTGAAACTTACTAAATGCAGAATACAAATGTCTTCATACAATAACTAAGAAAATGCCAGGAAGGCTATGTTAAACTGTTTGATGAAAATATTTCAGATTGTATATGGAACCAGCACATTGTACCCCTTGATTGCACTAATGTACACAGCTATGATTTAATAATAATAAAAAAATTCCCATTTGTGGGGAGTTAAGGTTCCAGTGGAAAAGAAGTGAATTAAAAATCTAGCTCGTAGGTCACATCCTAAAAGCTCCTCAATGCCGTGTGAGTCTGGGCTTGATTTTGTTTCCCTGAGGTCAATATAACTAAACCACAATCAAGCTACAGTGCAGGCATTGGTCTTCAAAGTCACCATGCACAGCTGCTGAAAAGTTGTGACCTGCACAGGGGCACCTGGCTGCAGGACCAGAGGGAGCTGAAATCCAATCTGTGCATCTTTGCAAACTGGAGCTCCTGCATCAGTGGTTCCTCCTGGAAGCTGTCCCTTCTTGTAATTTGTACAAAGTATTGTATTAACTAGCAGCAGCCCATCCCTTGCTTTGCAAGATTGTTTGCTGTTAAGAAACTGAGAGACCTTTAGAGAGACCTTCTTGAGAATGTCTCCATTGCCAGGCAATACCTAAGTGTTCAAATGCCTTCACTGTCCTAATCCTTACACAACTCATTGTGGGAGGTTGTGACATCACCATTTCAGAGATGACGAGCTAAGGGAAGAGGAACTCTGCCACTCGTTCAAGGTACCAGGACAACATTCAAATCCAGATCTGATTTCAAACATCATAGATGTCTCCAGTATCCAAAATGACCCCCAATTTCTGCCTTTCAGCACCATGCCATGAACCAAGGCAGTGGTTCCTAAAAAAATCAAACCTAGGACTAAAGATCCAGTGAAGGTGAAACCTCCCAGCAGCTAGCTGGGCAGGGTGAGAGTCAGCTTCCAGGTTGACAACAGCAAAGCCAACTGAGCTGACTGCTGCTTGCTTTGAATCCTACCGGGAGATAAAACCCAGAAGACAGATGAGCAGTGTTCCTGGCAGTGGATGAAGAGTGAAAATGAAATCTATTCTAAGCTGCCAACTCACACCTCTCCTTCAGTTTAACAAGTATATTATTGTCAAGTTTGCAGCTACGGACATGCCAGTTATGGTTCAAAACCCTTTTGTGTTTTAGCCCCATCTCAGTCAGTCAGAATTGGCAGAGAAAGAATTAGGGGGGAAAAAAGGAGAAGAAAGAAGGAATGAATGAATGAATGAAAAAAAATTTAAAAGACCTGTTTCGTTTCAGCCATTGTTCTTCAAAGTGAATCCCGGTCTCTGTGACTCAGTGTGAAGACTGGTTAGAAGAATTTCCCAGAGATTTTCCTTAGGCCAATGAAGGGGACATTTTGCCCCCTCATTTCCTTGTTTTTAACTGATACCTTTTGGAAATAGATTTTATTTCCCCTTGGAAATTAAAAAAATTTCAATCACCAAATGCAGTCTCCAGGGAATCCTAGTTGGAGGCAAAGGAAACTTACTGAGCCAAAGGACAACAGAAATGATTTTAAATTAAGGAACTTGCTCCTTGAAGAGATGCTACATTGAGACCTGCAGAATGTGGTCAGGGAAACTCAGATTTATTGTACAAAATAAGAAAAGTAAGGCCTCCTTCCACTCCTGTGCGTGCTGCGTGCCGGGTGCTGTTCCAAACTGCATGTATTAATTCACTTAGATATCACAACTGCCTGATTTGATAAGTACCATGATAATCATCCCATTTTAAAGAGGAGGAAACTGAGTCACTGAGAGGATACATAAATCACCCAAAGTCAAAAATTTGGTAGGATTGTGGTTGAACTCAAGCAGTTTGGGCCAAGAAGCTGTGCTATGCAACTGTTGGTGCTGGCTCTGCCTCTTGACGACCCGTGGAAGGAAAGGCCTTCACAAAGACCATGATCACACAGAACAGAGGAACAACTTAACGAAGGCAAAGCTTTTCCAGGGAAATTAGAGACTGCTTCATAAAGTAGGTAGACTTGGGAAGGATCTTGAGAACTATGTAGGGTTTTAAAAGGTTAAAAATAAAAAAGAAGAGGCCAGAAAAAGTGGCTCATTCCTGTAGGCCTCACACTCTGGGAGGGTGAGGCAAGTGGATCGCCTGAGCTCAGGAGTTCAATACCACAGGAAGGGAGAGGCCCTGTCACTACTAAAAATATAAAAAACTAGCTAGGTGTTGTGGTGGGTGCCTGTAGTCCCAGCTACTCAGGAAGCTGAGGCAGGAGGATCATGTGAACCCAGGAGTTTGAGGTTGCTGTGAGCTATGATGATACCATGGCACTCTACCCAGTGAAACAAAGTGAGACTCTGTCTCAAAAAATATAAATAAATAAATAAATAAAAGAAGAGCCTTCTAAATGGTTCTTCTCTCAGAACCCCCAAGTTGTCCATCCACTGTGATTTCAACTCAACATATCTGAAACCAAACTGGTAATACTTTTCTATTCCCTCCAACCCTGCATCTTTTCTGGAAATGTTCCTACATGTGCTCTCTCTGCTGAAGTCATCCACTCCCTGCAAACCTGCCTCTCTTACACTCTGCCTCAGATACTGGTGGCTTCTCCATTCATGCAACCACCCAACTTCAAAGTCAACCTTGATTTCACCCCCCTCGATATCAGATCAGCAATATCATATCCATAGCCTGGTCTGGAAGATGATGCAATTTAACAGGAGAGCCAGGCCTACGGGACACACAACATAGGACAATCCCTGAGAAAGGCTTCACAGGAAATGCCCTAAGGTCAGTCCATAGAGAGCACCTGTGCGAACAAGTCCAGTAACTTAGCCTTGCCAATCACGAGCTGCTGCAGGATGAACTTGCCTTCCTTGGCCTCAGATTCCTCCCCTGTACAATGGCAAAAAAAATAAGAGAGATTAGAAATTGGTGGGTTAAATTATTTCACAGTTCGTTTTGAGCTCAACATTTTCCCATTCTTTGCTTTCTGTCCACTCATTTCCAAGCTCCAGAGTCTACAGTAGATTTCCTTTTTGGCCACATCAAGGTTGAATTAATCCTCTGTCCTCCTACCCTTAAGTTTTCAAGCCAGACAGTTTTGATGTACCTGGGAATTTTGTTCCTTTCCAGGGATAGAATCTGTAGGAAATTACTTTACTGAAGTCTCCAGGTCTCCATCCTAGTTACTAACGGGTTCTTTCATCCTAGACCAGAGGGCAGGCCTAAGACTTGGACAAAACTTCCTTTCCTATAAATCACACTCTGGTTCCTGCCCAGGTCACTCAGTGTAAGGGCTTCTCCCAAGCAAGGCATGCACTGACGTGTCTCATCAAGCCAACCACATGAGAAAGAAAAAAGAGAAAAAAAACAGAAGAAAGAGGGAGAAAAGTCCATGACAAACAAGGTAACATGCCCCACAACCCCCCAAAATTTGAAACAAGAAATCCCCAAAGGAAAAGATACTCAGATGCAATAAGAAGTTGATGTTCTTCCTCCCCAAATCTCTCTCTCTCTCTCCTTCTCTCTCTCTCTGTCTCTCTCTCACACACACATGTATCAATGTCACAGCTTAAGGCTATGTCTTTGTCAAACAAAGAACTTGCCTTAGAAGTAAAATGAGGCAGAGGAAACCTTGAGCTCCTCTTAGAAGTCAAATCCTGCCACCCTCACACTGTCTGCCAAATGAATAGTAGGCGCACAATCAATATCTGTCAAAAGGAGAATGAATGCATTAACATTGTAATGTTCTTCTCAACTATATTTTTAATAACAAAATCCAATACCAGTCATCATGAATATTGGACCACATAAAGCAAAGTTTCTTCCCCCCCCCCTTAGAAACCACTTAGTCTTCAGGACACTGTTCATTTTGATGTTTTTATTTTTCTTTTATAAATGTATCAATTTATAACATTCTATACCTTTTTTTTATTGATAAGGAAATTGAGGTTCAGGGAGTCCAGGTGCTGTTTTCCCAGCAACGGAGTCATGAGTGAAGCCAAGATTCAAATCTACTTTTTTCCCTAACTTCTAAGCTGGTATCTTTTCGGCCCTACTGGGCATTTATAGGGAGAAAATCTCAAGACAAATAGCTTCAAGTTTTATCATCTTTCTACCCTTGAGCTTATTTAAAAGGTAGAAACTTTGCTTTCCTGTTGACTGGTCAATATATTCCTTTTAGAAGTTACATCAAGAGAGATATACTGTTTCTTTAAAGAGCATGCCTTTTCCATTTCTAAAAGTGATGACTTTACTGCAAGGCTGACATTGCATTACTATGGATTTTTTTTTCTTAATTAAAATTAATGAGTCTTCCAGCTATACTCCATCCTCCTAACAATTCTTAAGATGCTAAAGGTACTATCAGGTATATTTGGTTATTGTCTTTCAGTCCAAAAAAGAATAAGAACAGGCAGCCTTCTTTCCAGGAACATAGGGCTGGAGGGAGGAGAGGATACTGTTTTCCTTTCCTATCACTGTCATTATAACCCAATCTATTCCTAGTTTAACTGTGATTTTTCCAAGCCCTGTTAATTCTTTTGGAGCATACTGGTCTGTCCAAGAGAATTCTGCCAAAATTACTAAGCCCCAAATCTATATCTTAGAGATGTCAACATTAGCTGGCTTGTCTAGACATTGCTAAACTGATGTAGGCTGAGGCTAAATCTTGGGGCAGTGGGGGACAACAACAACAAAAAATAAGAAAATAGGGTGTGTTTATTCACTGAAAAGACACTTTGATTTTCCAATGACTGACCCATATCCTTGCAGTTTTAAGAACTTTTGTTCTTTAAAGGTAATTTTTGTGATGATATTCTAATTTCTACAAATAGCCAAGATTAAATATTAGTAAGATTACTGCTAGGACAGTGTCAGCATTAGTCAATTAATATTGATGTAGGTACGTGTTGTGTTCCCATGTGCCCATGTGGAAATACACACAAACACACACACATACACACACCCTGCCACTCTCCACCTTTCCCCTTTACCATTGTTAGAAAGGAAATCTATTCTTATAACCTACTGTTTCCTTAAGTATGAGTTAGATCCTCTGATATGATTCTCTTGCCTCTTGCTGACACCCAACCCACTCTCTGCCATGGCTATTGGGCCGTGTTTGCTCTGATAGGAAGTTTGAAAAGAGGAGCCAGGTGTCTGAGCTGAACCTGCTGGGTCTTTGGGACCAGCCTTGTCTTCTATGGAGAAGATGTTTCCCACCCCTCTTTGTGCCCAGGTAGATAACTGTCTCATTCTGAAATTCAGTATCAGGAAGCTCATGGTCGCAGCTCATCAGAACCACATTTCCTGATCAGGTTTTCGCAAAGATAATGTCTTAATCTCCAGGGGTTGATTCCTTTCCTTCTCTCTGTGGGTTCAGAACACAGTCACTGCAAAGAGAGGGATGATGCATGCACCCACCTACCCTCAACAAGGACCTCTGCTTCTGTCTCTGATCTCTGATCAGACACAGGCTAAAGGAAGGGAATGGACACAGGATATTATGATGGAACAGGGAGGATGCTACCCCTGGATGTCAGCTATCAAACACTCTTCCCTTTTAACGTTGGGATTGGAATGAAAATCTGGCTTTCTTTCTAGACTTAACCATGAAATCAGTACCATCATATTGTTAGCCCCAAAGAGGAGTTAAGACCCTCCCGCACACCCTCATGAGCACAGGTGAGCTCTACTAGCCCATGTTACCTGTTTTACAGACTGAGCACCTCCCTGGGCAGCACTTTCCTCACCTGTGCGGTGGGGATGACAGAATTATCCACCGTGTTGGGTTATCAGAGGATCGAATGAGACACTGGATGGATAATTCTAAGATAATACTCAGACACTCAGCATCTCATATAGGATTTATGTATATTGGTTATTTCTGTGCATTTGTTTTTATTTTGTGTTGCTATTTTTGTTGTTGTTGTTGCTGTAGGAAGAATGATGATGAGGCCCAGGGAGGTTATGCATCTTATGAAAGCACTCATTTCACAGTTTGGCATCTGTTTGCTTTGACAGCTCGCCCATCGTTCATCTGGTTCTTAGTAAAATGCCGAATTAGCCTCTGTGAGCAGGTCTCCCTTCCTGTATGCATTTTGTTGGAATCCTGCTCATATTTCCAAAGTGATCACCTTTAATCAAGAGAGACAGGACCTGTGTGCACCAAGAGTTCTCGCTCAGTTCTGCATTGATTGGTAAAGGTGTTAATGGCACCAGCCTGTCATTAATTATGCAGCCCTCAAAGGCCAGCATTTCCATTATCTCCAGCTCCATCACTAATGTGTTTAAAGTGAGGAAAGAAAGGAGCAAGGGAAGGGCCTAATGTGCCCTTTGAGGCCATTATGCTCCTCAGAGTGCAGTCGGGGCCACAGTGTGCAGTAAGAGCAGATCAGGATGGCAGGAAGCAGGTGATTTTTAAGAAAGTGGTAGTTTGGAGTAGAAGGCTATATATTGGCTTCTAAGTCAAGTGTTTTGGTTCAAGCCATCTACCTGGCACTAAGATGCTGGATGAACCCTAAAAATGGGAGGGAGTCAGCATTACTAAATGCTTATTCCACCAGACATGGTTTTATTTCATATTTTTAACATCAGGAGAGGGAGATAGTATTCTCCTTCAATTTATAAGGAGTAAAAATTAATATTAGGGTAGTGAACACAGTCACTCCAGGGAACACAGCTGGCGGGTTGTAAATGTGGACTTCAAACCCTGGAAACTGACTTGTTTCATCCTGCTGTTTCTAAGATGTCATGTCTTTCTCCTACTCTGCAAGGTGAAGGGGCTGTCTCTACGTGACCATCTGCTGTTAAGTAACCAAGGAGAAGCCCAGTGCCACCTTCTCTGTGAGGCCACCTTCCCTGAGGCCACTTTCTCTGTGATGCCACCTCTGATTCTCCCAGTAAGACACGACATCTCTTTACCCTTTACATACCAGGGCTTAGCAAGTTACGGGCACTTAGAAGAGTCTTGTCATTCCCCTCTGCTTCAGATATCCTAGATATCTTGAAAGCATTTTATTTGTGGGTGAAATGAATGAAATTACTAGGTCTTCCCAGAATCCCACCCTTCCACTAGGAATAGGACCTTTTTCTCCAGGATCTTCTTCTGAAATTGTGGTGTTCAAACAAGTCCTGCCATCTTCTCACGAGCATTATCTCCGTGATTACGTCAAGTTCCAGCCAGTTAGTCATGACACCACATCTCCCATTCCATCCCCTCCCAGTTGATTAGTCTAGGGGTGAAACAAGCAAAAGAGAAATTCTAAAAGTGGGAGGAACAACATCCAAAATGAAGAACCCATTCATGGCCATGTCCTCTCCCACATGGGGAAAGCAGTGTGCACTGGATGGACTGAAGCAGGCGCAAGTGACCAAGGACATGGGAATCCTCGTGGCACCAAGTCCTCCATGTAGCTCTGTCTCCACAATACCTGCCACTTGGTACTTCAGTTGGTACCACAGTATGTTTGCGTACTTCTGCTTTTTGCCTTCCTAAATTCAGTAACTGGTAGCTAAAATTCCCTAATAGAACGTCTGTCCATCTTACTGTAAATACTAATATAAATTCACACACAGTCTCCAGCTCACAATGGTGAAGTTGATAGTGTGAAGGTTATATACATTTTTCAACTTTATGATAGTGTGAAGGTTATACACATTTAAAAAGCATATTTTGTATGACTGTATCAAGCATCACATGTATCCTGTAAATATATACAACTATGGGCCCAAAATAATTACAAAATTTTAAAACCATATTTCAAGGACCTATACAACGATTCTGTTTTTCATTTTCAGTGTAGCATTCAATATATTAGATAAGATATCCAACACTTTATTTTAAAATAGCTCTAGTTAGATGATTTTGCCCAAGAGTAGGCTAACATAAGTATTCTAACACATTTAAGGTAGGCTAGGCAGAGCTATCATGTTTGGGAGGTAAGGTGCATTATATGCATTTTAACTTAGGATATCTTTAACTTACAATGGGTTTATCAGTATTTAACCCCATCATAAACTGAAGAGCATGTGTATATTAAAATGTGTATCTCATTTTCCAAGGACTCTACCTTTGAAATTTTGCTTCCTTGTCAAAATTCATTGGTAACTTCAAATAACCAAAACTCAAGTCATGGTCACAGTCATAGTCACTTGCAGACATGTGCAGAGGGTGAAGACTTGAGTAGCTTGAAGGACACGTTCCCGCTGAGGTTGCACAAGGCCCTCACAGTATTAAATAAGTGTTCTTTTTGTAGTCTATTAGTTTTCCATAGCCTTGTGCTCTTTGCTGGTCATCTTCCTTTTTAAAAATGGCCCTAAAGAAGATGCTGAAGCGTTGTCTGGTGTCTCAAAATGCAAGAAGGCTGCAGTATTTTTTTTTGCCATACAGAGAAAATAAGGGTGTCTGGTGAGCTTTATTCAGGCATGAGTTTTAGTGCCATTGGCCATGAGTTCAGAGTTAATAAATCCACAAAGTGTATTAAACAAAGGGTCTTTAAGGATAAATATGTAGGGGAAACTGAGCCCTCATCGTTAGCATAAAACTTGCTTTCTGCTTGAAAGACCACAAGAATGGCATGTGAGTTGTGTATGTGCAGGACAGCAGAAAACTGGCCTCCAAGAGAAAATGTAAATGTGAGGGGTGGCAATAATAATTACGGTAAAGATTCTCTAGATTCCAAAGGTCTCTTGATGCTGGAGGCAGAGGTCATGCTCAAGGTCTGTGATTTTGCAAAAACAAAGGTGGAGAGTTCTGTTCCATGTCCTGCCTCATCAGTGCTAATGTCGGGCAAGCAGCTTTTGTGTACTTCTTCCTGTTTTATAATAATAAACGCGGAACAGAAGTTTACTCGGGAGGGCTCCTCCCAGAGTTCCTCAGTCTCCCAACACAGACTTTGTGTCAAGCCTCTTCATTCTTCGCACCAAGACCCCCTCATCTGGTGACCCCAAGACCCTTCATAGATATACATAACAAACAGAATTATATACTGATTTGTTAATAACAATATTGTGACCAAAGGTTTGCAAGAACCTCATCCTATAATTCTTTTAGGAGCAATAGTTCAATATTTGCCAATTTAGTGTTCACAGTGAACATTACTGAAAATAATAAGAATCATACATATATATACACACACATATATACTATGAATTATATGTATACATACATGTGTATATATGTTTATATAGAGAGAACATAAGTACTGAGAATAATGAGAGTCACCTGTATGCATGTTTATACACACATATATATAGTCAATCCTATTTGTGGTAGTGATGTTTTTGCTCTCTATACACATATATACATATGCATGTCCATGTAAATCTATGCATATCCATGTAAATATGTGCATATATGTAAGCATAGACATGCATATGCATATATGTACATATAGAGAGAATATAAATATATATTATATAAATATATATCCCCACATATATACCTGTGTACATGTATACATATACACATGTATGTGTGTGTGTGTGTGTCTGGAGAGAGAGATTTACTGTAAATATTTTCCAGCAATCCTTTGGAAATGAATTCTTTGTATGCAAACATCTTAAATATTCTTGATCTCTTTCCTCACCTAGGTAGAATGCCCTGGCCCCATACCCCATAGCAACCTCAAACTCTTGGGCTTAAGTGATCCTTCTGGCTCAACCTCCCAAATAGCTGGTACTACAGGCACCCATCACAATGCCCAGCTAGTTTTTTTCTATTTTTAGTAGAGACAGGGTCTTGTTCTTGCCCATTCTGGTCTGGAACTCCTGAGCTCAAACAATCTACCTGCCTCAGCCTCTCAGAGGGCTAAGATCATAGGTGTGAGCCACCCTTCCCAGAAAGTCTCCTGCTTTTGTCTTAATACTGAGTAAGTAAATGCCTGTTACCTCACTGGCCCAATCAGATGCTGATTACCAAGCATCTACATACAGTTCATCTACTGTGAGCCTATGAGAAGCAATGATAACCACCCCCTAAGCAGAAGAGCTGCTCTTCTTGGCTTTGCCTTGTGTCAGGAGCAACCTGATTGAAGACTTGTAGGCCCTTGGCTCTATACCAAATCCTAGGCCTGGAGGGTAAATTCATGAGGAGGATGTGAGTGGAGAACTTGGGTGGGCCAAATACATCAGCGCAATTCTTGTTGCAGGCCTTGTTAGTCATTCAACATCCACATCATCTGTGAAATGTTGCTTTTGCGGTGAGAAGGTGCTGTAGACTCACACTCATCCAGAAACACTCTGAGCAGTGTGCCAGTGGGGATGTTCCTGGGGCTACATACACAGGGGATGGGTCTGCTCTGGAGAACAACACACTCAGGACTGCCCCTGCCATCTACTCTTGCAGTTAAGGTGAAACTGAGCTCTGCAGTAGGCCACACAGAGCAGCCACTCAAAATGTCTCAGGGAGGACATGAATCTGCAAAGGATCCCTAAACGAGCAGAAATAGCCAGCCAGAACCAAAGCTAGAGACACTAGCAGGTATAAAAGAATGCAGAGTAATTAAAAGCCCCAGTGAGAATTCTGTAATAAGGGGAGAGGTGAATTGTGGTGTGATGGGCAGAAGCTATCCTAGGGCTACTTTCAAATTAGCAGAACAAACAGACAACTCCCTGGGGAACCTTTAATGATCTGGGGAGTCTCCCCTCTCTGGCTGAGTCTCCTGCACATGAATGGAAGTTGCTGACTAGTCAAATTCATTGCATATAAGAGAATAACTGCTTATACTTAGGGCTAAACACTTTTTAGTTGGCAAAGCACTTTCCTTATATAGTCTCACATTTGATTTTCTCAATACACTAATGAGAAGGCAGTTGAGAGTATTCTGAATAGGAAATTGAGGCACAAAAGTTAGGTGAATTGCACAAGGTTACATTGGCAGTGAGAAAAAAACCTAGGTAAGCTAGAACATTCTATGTGAAACACAGACCTCTTTCCACCCACTATCATTGTTCCCATGAGACTTAAGGACACTGAAGACTGTTTGGAGCATGTTCTAGGCTCCTTTGTTGGAGAGCAGTAATGATAAGCCTCACTGCCTCTATGGAGAGAAAGAAGCAGGACACCTACAAATGAACTAATAACAACTAGGCTCATTCTCTAATGGGATAGTGTAAAATGCTTTTAAATATTCCCCAGGTGATTTTAATGTGCAGCCTGGGCTGTGAGCTACTGAGAACTGTGCTTCACAAACTGTGACAGGTATCAGAATCTACCTGGAGGACTTTTGAAAGGACAAACTGGTGGGTCCCACCCCTGAGATTCTGATTCAGTAGATCTGGGCTGGGGCCTGATAATTTTCATTTTTCATAAGATGCTGCTAGTCCAGGAACCACACCTAAGACCATACACCTGGAGCACCCCAGGCTCAGTCCTCATCTCTTTCTCTCTTCTCCAGACTGCGTGGCTTGCAGAATGTTTCTTCCTAGTCAGTTCCCCTCTCCACAGTACACTCTGTGGGACAGGTTTTGCTACTTTCACAATGAAATGGCAGTAAATTGTGAAATCAAAAATTTAGAATGTAAAGGGGTAGGAAGTGAAGCAAAAGGTAGGGGTTTTGTTTTAGCATCAAAATTAAGTCATCAGCTTAAAATAATCCAATTTAATTATAAGGTAATTAAGCCTCATAGTAAGCACAAAGCCAAAACTGATCATAGATACATTAAAAATAAAAAGCAAAAAAGTAAAAAATCACTTACCCACTAAAGAAGACAGCAAGAGAGGAAGAAAGAAATAAAGGAACTACAGAACAACTACCAAACAATTAACAAAATGGCAGTAATAAATATTCACCTATAAAGAAATATGTTGAATATAAATGGATTAAATTCTCCAACCAAAAAACACAGAGTGGCTGAATGGATTAAAAAATCAAAACCCAACTATATGTTGTCTACAAGACACTCCCTTCACCTATAAGGATGCACATAGACTGAAAGTGAAGGAACAGAAAAAGATATTACATGCAAATGGAAATCATAAATAAGAAGGAATAGCTATTTTTATATTAGATAAAATATAAACAGTCAAAACTGGGAAAAGAGATAAAGAAGGCTATTATACAATGACAAAGAGGCCAATCCAGCAGGAGTATATAACAATTATAAATATACATATGTACTCAGCAGTGGAGCACTTACATATATAAAGCAAATATTAATAAATCTGAAGGAAGACTAGACTGAAATACAATAATAGTAGGGTACTTCAACATTCCACTTTCATCAATCAACAGATCATCCAGACAGAAAACCAAGAAGGAAATATCAGACTTAAACTATACGACCTGGACTTAACAGTCATACATACAGAACATTCTATCCCAAAGCTTCAGAATATGCCTTCTTCTAAAGTGTACATGAAATACTCTCTAGGATAGATCATGAGTTAGGCCACATGATGACTTTTTTTTTTTAATAATTTTATTGAATCATAATTATGTACATTGGTGCAATCATAGGGCACGATTCATATACATTCAGAAATATTTTGATCGTACTGTTACAGATAGCCTTCATGGCATTTTCTTGATCATTATATAAAGACATTGATACTC
>CAUYON010050157.1:0-10611 GCA_963573935.1 Arctocebus calabarensis
TTCTGTAGATGTCTGTTAAATCCAGTTGTTGAATGGTTAAGTTTAAATCTAAAATTTCTTTACTTAGCTTCCTTTTGGAGGATCTATCCAACACTGCTAAAGGAGTATTAAAATCTCCAACTACTATGGAGCTGGAGGAAATTATGTTACTCATGTCTATTAGAGTTTTTTCTTATAAATTGCAGCACAGTCTGGTTGGGCGCATAAATATTAATAATTGAAATCTCATATTGAGTGGTTTAACAAATATGAAATTTCCATCTTTATCCTTCTTTACTTTGGTTGGTTTAAAGTCTATTGTATCTGCAAATAAGATTGCAACACCTGCTTTTTTCTGTTTTCCATTTGCCTGGAATATAGATGATCATCCCTTCACCTTGAGTCTAAATTTATCTTTTAAGCTAAGGTGAGATTCTTGTATGCAGCAGATATCTGGCCTGAGTTTTTGTATCCAGTCAGCCAACCTATGCCTCTTTAGAGAACAATTTAAACCATTCACATTAATTGAAAGTAATGATAACTCTTTAGAAAGTCCAGTGGACATTTTTAGTCCTTTCATCACGGTGGAAGATGAAATTTGATAAATAGTTTCTGGGTGAGTTTACTTTTGTGGTGGAGGTTTTCTCTGGTCATTGTGGAGGATAGGTCTGAGAGCTGGCTTATTTATATTAAATTTCTTCAGCATGTGGATGTCATTGAAGTATTTAATTTCTCCATCATAAATGAAACACAGGTTAGCTGGATACAAGATCTTTGTAGGGAGTGACCCTGTGTCTCTAATGATTTCTCAAACCCTGTAGGGTGGAGAGCTTAAACCCTCCTCAGCCTGCTTAGAAGACACTTTAAATTGCTAACTTGTGCTAAGCAGAGGCTTTCCCAGGAAAACGCTTGTGGCTGGAATCACTCCTTAATTGGCTATCCACTTAGCCAGTGTGCCAAAACTGGTCTCACCCTATGCCCCTGAGGGCTAAGGCTGCAAGGCGTCTCAGTTCCTGCCTTTAGGCTGCTCAGTCACTAGATTACTCGCTCCTGCCCCATGCCTGTTCTGCAACCCTGAGGGTGGAGCTTGCCAGGGCAGTTCTCCCACAATGGCTCCACACAGCCCACAACCAAACACTGGTGGCTCCATCTGGCTTGGTGGCCCAGTCTGGGAACCCAGACAATGCTCAAAGTCCCCTGCACTCTTGCCCAAGTTCTCCCAAGGCAGTTCAACCGAGTGCCAAGTCCCCCCCCCAAAAAAAACCCAAACAGCTCACAGACAAGGCCTTTCCAGCCTGCAGTCCCACTGTTGCTGCACCTACAGCTGCTGACAGGATTAGATGGAATGAACACATGCAACCACTTGCCCAATCTCTGCCACTTTTGCCTTCTTCAGCATGTCCAGACATCTCACGCTGTCTCCCTGTGTCCCCAAAGGGAAGTTTCTGGGAAGATCCCGCCTGCCAGAGATGCCTGAAGTCCTCTCTCCCCAGTCTTATTGTGCCCAGTTGCAAGGAAGCTGTTACTCGGCCGCCATCTTGCTCCACCCTCCTTGCCATCGGTTCTCAATTATTCTTTCTGGTTATGTACTTTCTTCTTTCCTGGTCTTTTCTCTGGTAACATCCAGAAAGATCCTGTTAAAAATGTGAGTTTGACCATGCCATCCTTCTGCTCCAGATTTTCCAATGCCTTCTCATCTTGTTCAGAGTAAGAGTTAAACAGAGTCCTGTGATCACCCTAACTTTTTAATCCATGTTGGTAACACTGGCCTCTATGTCATTTCTTGAGTACCCTCAACGTGCTTTGGCCTTGGGGACTCCAAACTTATGTTTCTTTTGGTAATTCCCTTTCCCAGATTTGAATACTGCTCACTGCTATTCCTATAGGTCTGTGCTCAAATGTCACTGTATCAGTGAGGCCTCCTATAACTACCTTACTTAAGGAGCACTCTCATTCTTCCCTGAAGCTTGCTAAATCCTTTCTTCTCACTGCAGCTTCTTCCATAGACTATGCATATGTGTGTAATATATGTATTTATATAATTACACGAGGTTAGCCAAAAGGCTGAGAATAATTATATATATTCTGTTACAGTATTATAAATAGCACATTCAATATTATACATTATAGCCATTATTTTTCTTTTTCAGGTTGGTTTAAGGGTACATATGATTAGGTTACATTGTTTGTATTTGTTAGAACACTTTGGGCTATATTTGAGTCCTTCACTCAGGAGGTGTGTCTCTATGCTGTACTCATTGAGTGAGAGCTCATTGGGCCCTTAACCCTTTTACCCCCCTTTTTGAAATTAACTGCGCTTTTCCTTATGTGTGGGTCTGTAGTTTTTTATCTACTAGTTTCAAATTAGTATGAGTATATGGGATGCCTGTTTTTCAATTCTTAGATATTGTACTAAGCAGAATGCTCTCCAAGTCCATCCAGATAAATATAAAAGATGTAAAGTCTCTGTCTTTCTAACAGTTGAATAGTATTCCATGGTATACATATACCACAGATTATTAATCCATTCATAAATTGATGGGCACTTGGGTTGTTTCTATGTCTTTGCAATTGTGAATTGAGTTGCTCTAAGCATTCAAGTGCAAATGTCCTTATGATAAAATGATTTATTTTCTTCTGGGTAGATACCTAGAAAGGGGATTGAGGGATCAAATAGAAGGTCTCATTTTAGCTCTTTGATTATTTTCCATACTTATTTCCAAAAAGGCCATGTAGTTTGTAATCCAACCAACAGTGCATAAGTGTTCCTTTTTCTCTGCATGTACACCACCGATGATAGCTTTGAGATGTGGGCTCTTCTCATTGGGGTTAGGTGATATCTCAAGGTGATTTTGATTTGCATTTCTCTGATGCATAGGGACAATGAGAATTTTTTCATGTGTTTATTGTATAGTTTATTGCCATTATTTTTAAATCACAGAACATGGGCATACCAAAAAGTATCCCCTGAGAATCTCCAGCATTCCACACATACTCCTCTCTGGCTCACTGTACAATAGCTATTTCCTTGACATTCATATTCAGGAACAGTCACTCCAATATGGTAACTACTGCTTTTTGTTAATTCCCTGATGATTCACTGGCAATTAGATAATCAATTTTCATTTTTTAATAATTTGTATTTTTCTTCTAAAATGTGGGTTCTTCCTCCAAGAATATAAGCAATTCCCCCCAGACATCCAGACTTTTTTTTAATAGATTTGATTTTTTAGAGCAATTTTAGGTTCACAGAAAAGTAGAGCAGAAATTACAGAGTTCCTTTATATTCCTTCCCCTAGACACACACAGCCCTCCTCACTATCAATATCTGGCACCAGAGTGGTACATTTATTACAACTAATGAGTCTACATTGACATGTCAGAATCACCCGAAATCCACATTTACATGAGGTTTCGCTCTTGGTGTTGTACATTCCATGGGTTTGGACAAATGTATAATGACATGTATTCCTCACTGTGGTATCATATGGAATAGTTTCACTGCTCTAAAAATTCTCTGTGCTTTGCCCATTCATCCTTTCTTCCCCGCTCTAACCCTGGCAATCATTGATATATATATATATAAAGTAAATATATATATATACCTTTTGAGTTGGGAATGCATTTTTAAATAGATTTTATTTTTTAGAGAAGTTTTATATTCACAGCAAAGTGGAATAGGATATACAGAGATTTCCCATATTCTTTTTATCAAGGATATTTTCACTGTCTCCATAGTTTTGCCTTTTCCAGAATGCATATAGTTGAAATGGTATAATATGTATCCTTTTCAGATTGGCTTCCTTCATGTAGTAATATGTATGTAAGTCTCCTCCATGTCTTTTCATGAATTGATAGCTCATTTATTTTTAGCACTGAATAACAGTCCATTGTCTGGACGTACCTCAATCTCTCTATCCATTCACCAATTAAAGATGCAGTTTGTTTAACATTAGAATAGTATTTTCTAAAACACTGCCTGGCACATAGTAGGTTCATTACATGTTTTTGTCCTCACCATGTAATTATTCTCTCTGAATGGTGTCAATCACCAGCCAGTTGCCCAATCTGATAGTAAACTGAAACAAAACTTCCAGGAATTTGAGATTCTTCATCTTCCCTCTCACACTCATTCATCCTATGAACTCTGCCTCTTGACTAGCTGTTGAATTCATTCTTTTCTCTACACTCCATTGTCATTAATCTGACTCAGACTTCATTAATTTCTCCCAAATTAACATATCATCTTCCTGACTAATCTTTCCAACTCCGATGCATAATCTCTGCTCCTGAAACACATACCTCATTATGTTGATCTTTTGCTCAAAATACTCAGCAGATTAAAGTTTAAACTTATTTATATGCATTCACATTTTCCAAGATCTGACACTAACAATATGTACAGCCTCCTGTTCATCCTCTCTTTTTATAAACGTCCACCTCCTCATTTGGGTGCTCCAACAGCTCTGAATTATTTGGAGTATGCAAAGGAAGGTGTGGCTGCTTGTCAAATTCAGAAGTGTTCATGAAAATCCTAAATTGTTCTGTGCTCTATTGTCATTTTCCACTGCTTTGTTCTAGCTATGTTTGAAATAATGAATTAATTTCATTATCAATTCTATATTTAGGAGATGAATTTGACATGAATCAAAGATGAAACGATACAGCTTTTGAAATCTGAGGTTGATGGCGCTGGCTTCTGTATTTCTGCAGACTGCAGCTGGGTACTGTTCCATTAGGTCACAGACTAGAAAATAAATTCCTATCAGCTCATGCAAGCTTTGTGGCTAATACCTGCACAAGCCCTCCAGATTCTGCAGTGAATAGCAAGAAACTTAACAACTTTGCTTTAAATTGTTTGTATTGCTCACCTTCCATTATTATAAAATCCACCATCTTGATGTAAGATTCTTATTTTTGTTTAAGTGAAACACTAATAAACTTTTTCAAAAAATGGATTTAAAAGGGACAAGTGAAGCGAAATTCCTGCTGTGAAAAGAGGAATTTTTTTTTTTTTTTTTACATTCTGTGAACTTGCGGCTTGCTTTGAAAATTGTATACATACATGTATGTGCACACACACTTATCATTAAATCTGAGAAGGCCTAGAATAATGTCAAGATCCAAATGTATGAGGTAATTCAGAGTGAAGGGAAGAATATCAGCCTACTTCTGAACAGACAGTGTAAACTTTTATTTTATTTTTTTGTAATAACAGCATACTGTAGTAACTAAAGGATCTAATTCAATGAGATACAGCTGAGCTTTAGGAAATTTTATCAGCCATTTGATTTCAAGTGATTTCATTCTGTCCTTAACTCACAGCATTGGGCTTTGGTATTGAAATAGGAATAGAACATTGAATTAGATATTTTTTTTTCTTGTCTTTGCCATTTCGATGAATTTTACAATATTATTGCATCCCCAAGAAGCAGGTAGGATTAATATCCTTCTGAAGTGTTTTGGTTTTTTGTTGTCGGAGAACAATAAATCCTAACACGATAAATGACTCTGAGGTTAGGACAGAGCAAATCAGGACCAGAATGGTGTTTAAAATTCAGATTTATTGATTTCCAGGATTATAGTCACTTGACTCATATATTTTCTTCTTCAATTTTCTAAAGTATGACATTTTGCAATAATAACCACTCTATGGTGGAAATAGAAAATAAAATAAAATAGAGTAAAGCTAATTTTACCAAGAGTCAAGAATTTTGAATTCCAATAGCTATTACAAGTCTTCACTTCAGTTAACACTAATATTTCTGGAATTTGTATTTGAATTATCTGTAAAAGAAATTGTGGCAGGCACTTGTAGGCCCAGCCACTTGGGAGGCTGAGGTAAGAGAATCACTTGAGCCCAAGAGTTTGAGGTGGCTGTGAGTTGTGACACCACAGCACTCACAGCATTCAACCTATAGTGAGACTCTGTCTCAAAAAAAAAAATTAATTTGAGAAAAGTTAGGAGACTACTGTAGACTTAGGGTTTTTCAATCACTGTTTTTTATTTAGGAGTAAAGGAGCATTGTCCAGACATTGCACCTTTTAAAGACATGAAATTGGTGGGATGTCAATGTTCATATTCTTCTTAACAGATTTTTTATTTAAATAGACAAAACAGTGAATCCCTTTTACCAAGGAGACACCAGGGTGCTCTCTGGAGTGCCTTTGTTCAGTACCATAGCAAGTCAACTCTATTCTTCATTTTCTCTTTCATGAATTTGTTGGGGAATTTATTAGTTTTTAGTTTATTCATATTATTAAATAACTACTGTGAAGGCTTGCAATTTCATAAACATTTAACTTTTTTATTTTTATTGCCTAATTGCTGTACAAAATTAAGTAAATAATTTTAGTATGAAACTATAAATTCCAAATGAAAATATCTCCACAGTGTTGACAACAAAAGCAAAACAACAGCATTGCTCATAATATTAGCTAATTCATCAAACATTTACATATATCAACTCATTGAATTATTGTAACAGTTCTCTGAGGTGGTTCTCATGATAACCTTCTCTCCACTGGTGAGGAAATAGCAGTACACTGGGCTTAAACCTGTCTGTGGCTTAAACCTGTAGTCTAGTTATGACTAGAGCTTGGATTTAAAAGACTGGTTACAAAATCTATGTTATTGACCACTAGACTAAACTATTGGGTCATCCATCCCAAATACTCTCAACATTCTAAGCCATGGTGATATGGGCATATCAACTTATAGAAGAGAATAGAAATACGGGGTATGGGTGTGTGCTTTAGAAGCTTATATAAATATGTAGAGGAGAATATATTTACAGTAAATACATACCAAAGATGGGATTCAACATGCTTTAGGTTTCATAGTGAGAATTTTTAAAGAATTTTATGTCTATCTTTGTTTTCTTGACACAAATTGAAATACCAAGAAGTGTGATGTCCGTATCTTGCTCCCATTGCTTTACACACATCAAATTCCAATCGAGCAGAAAAGCAGCATCTACATTGGACAATTGTCTTCCTCTGTGAAAGGGAAAGAACTAGAATCAGCCTCACTGGTGCTCTACATGGGGCCTTTCATGATTCTCTTCTGAGCTAGATAGCCCTCCCATTGCCATTCACACATCCTGCTGCCCTGGCCCTTCGTATGGTTCTGTCATTGCCTGGGAGCCTGTCTATCTTCTTCACTGGTCTGATGGCCCCTTCAGAGAAGGGATTTTTGTCTCATTTATCTTTGCAGACTTGTGTCCAGCAGATGCTTTGTACATAATAGGCATCCAGTAAATGTTTACTAAAGTAAAATTTTCAATATCTCCAGAACTTCTGGAGAGATAATGCTATTTTTTTTCTCTTGTTCTACTCATTTCTGGTTTTTAATACATCTACTGAGTACCTGCTTTATACAGCATGTATTTGTCATCTATTTTATTTATATATAGTGGATATTTACCCTGTATTGTTTGTTCATTGAATTACTTTCAACTAGGTCCTTCAGATGTATTAGAAAATTGGAACTAGTTCATACAGTCTAGGTAAGGCTAAGTTTGGTAACAAACAAACTTCTAAATGTCAGTGGTTTACCACATAAAGGTTCATTTCTCAGTCATGCAAAATGTACCACAATTCTGGTGACTCTCCAGAGTAGCTCCCTTCCAAACAGTGACTCCAAGATCCAGGCTTCAGGCATCTTGTAGCTCTGCCATCTAAAACAGGAGGGTTCCAGGTCGCCATGGCAGGAAAAGAGAGAACTGTGCTCCAAGTGCTTTGGTCTGGAAATGACATGCTTTACTTCTGCTCACTGCCCTTTGGCAAGAACTTGTCACTTGGCTTTGCCTGCTGCAAGGGGGCGGGGAATGTGAGAGAAAATTGTAGCAAATTCCTCTCTGCCTGGAGGTAGAGGGAGTGAAGTAGGATCCAATGATCAATATTTACATTTAGTTTTCAGTGTGTTGTATGTGTTTAAATAGAAATGAATTAATTTGTACCCCTTGATTGCACTATTGTACACAGCAATGATTTAATAATAAAGACAATAAAATTAAAAAAAAAAGTAGGTAATACTCTATGTCAAAGAGATTCTTGACTTAAAGATAAGGAAATGTCCCCTTCCCTTTTCTATTGACAGGATACAAAGAATAGGATTTTTCTTTATATGGGTTAGGAAATGAAAGAGAAAAACAAAACAAAGAGAATTTTTCAGGCCCAAACCTTTTCCTTAAATTAAAGATAATATTAAGAGATTGACTGATAATACACTTACTGGTTTTTAGCTCCTTGATGAAGGTTTTTTCAAGCAGAGATGTCTGACCTTTCTCCTCCTATTTTCAAAATCTTGGGAGAATTGAGCAAAAAGAGGCTTATCCATGGATAAGTGCTCTCAAAATTACTTGGTCACTAATTCTCTCTTGAGGTGACCTGCCTTCCTTTTTTGTACCTGAGAAAATTGTCAGTAGAAATGACTGACTGCAGCTTTAATTTTCTCATTTTGAGTGCTGGATGAGCTTCCTTGACTCCTGAATAGAAATATTAAAATAGAAAGCACATGAAAAGCTCTTGTGACAGAGCATAAAATGTAAAGACAAAAGAATTGCTAAGCTGTAATTCTTTTAATTTGTTGTCTCTTATATTTATTATGTGATGAATTGGGAATCACCTAAGCCTTGCTATATCAAGATTTTCTAGATACAAATTTCTAATTTGCATGTTCATGGTTAAAGGAAGCATTACAACATGGCAAATGGCCAAGCAAGCAACCTCAGTCTGTTTCGTCAGGACTGTCGGAGTTTCTAGGATGACATCATAGGGAAGAACAAAAAAGTGCTCACCTAGTCATTTAATTTCTTAGAGCACATGGCTGAATTACATTCCCCAGGGTTCAGCATCTGAGTGGGATCATGTTAATGAAATATGAGCAGTAATGGCATTAAAAGAGGTTGTGCCTTTTCCATCCCTCTTTCTATCATCAATGCACAATAAATTAAGGAATCAGTGAATGGAAGTAGGTAATAAATGAAGGAATTGGTGAATGGAGGCATGCAATAAATGAAGGAGTTTGTGAATGGAAGCATGCAATGAATGAGGGAGTTGGTGAATGGATCCTTGGGTCACCTTGTGGAGGAGCCTCAGGCAGCAGAACCCATCTGGCCAGCTTTATAGTCTGACATGAATGAGAAATAACCTCTGCTGTATTAAGGCACTGATTTAAGGTTTTGTTTTGCTTTTTTTCAATCACAGCATAGTACTGCCTAACCTGCCTACTTCAGACATGATATATGCAAATAGAACATGCAGATGCCAAAAAGTCAAGAGTTGTAAGGGTCTTCGCAATCTCCTTTGTCAGAGGCAAACACTATTATTAATTTCTTGTGTATCTTGTAGAGATATATTACATAATAACAACAAAAACAGTAAGAAAGAGAGAAAGTGCTTGTGTGAAAATACAAACTTTTGAGAGTATTTGCTGTATCACTATTGTAATAGGGAAAAGATGAAAATAAAATGATCATCATTCTGAGAGTAATAAAATGATGATTCATTTATACAATAGAGTAATACTACACATATACCTATAAAAATCAGCCTTATATACAGTAGTCCCTCTTATCCACAGCTTTGCTTTCTATGATTTTTTACCTGCGATCAACCATGGTCTGAAAATATTAAATGGAAAATTCCAGAAATAAAAATCTCTAAGTTTTAAATCACGCAGTGTAACAAGTAGCATGATGCAATCCCTCCCTGTCCTGCCTGGGACGAGAATTGTTCCTTTGTCCAGCAGAGCCACAGGGTAGCTAATTCCCACCCATTAAACACTTAGGACTCTTCTCAGTGATCAGCACAGCTGTTATGGTATCACAATGTTTGTGTTCAAGTAACCCTTATTTTACTTAATGGCCCCAAAGTGGAAGAGTAGTGATGCTGTGTAGAGAAGCTGTGAGTGCTTCCTTTGAGGGAAAAGGTGAAAGTTGTAAACTTAAAGAAAAAAAGATGATATGCTGACATTGCTGAGATTAACAGTCAGAAAGACTTTTTATCCATGAAATTCTGAAGAGAGAGAAAGAAAATTCTTAGAAGTATAGTGCTTGGAGAAATGGTGTATGTACATTCACTTTTAATAAACATTTTTGGAGGCAGACAAGATGGCTGATTAGAGATTCCTAGCATAGACCTCTTCCCTGAAGATCCAAGATATATCTACACTTCAAATATATCTTGGGGAAAAAGTGCTTGAATGCAGCAGAGACACCGTGGAAGACACTAAGGAAGAAGGAAAGGGAAGGAAGGCTGGCGCTGATGTTACCGGAATTTCTTCTTCAATAGGTCCTTGGTCTCAGGGATTCCAAGAATGAATCCACTGACTAAAGATCAGTGGTAAGACAGGATTTATTTTACAGAAGAGAATACCGAAAAAGCACTAAAGAGCTTTTAGCAGAGGGAAAAACTCAAGTCAGAAAAAATCTCCCCCTGGGTCCTTTGTCTAGGGGTATATATATAGCCTAATAAATAAAAGGAATACACATGTGTGGTACATATTCGAAGGGTCAGGAGAAAACTTCTAAATACGGATCAAAAATGTTTTCATATAGTAAACGAGAAAATATAATGAATGGTATGTCAATCAGGTTGATAAAAATATCTCAGATTGCATGTGAAGCC
>CAUYON010050158.1:0-13195 GCA_963573935.1 Arctocebus calabarensis
TTGAGACAGAGCCTCAAGCTGTCATCCTGGATAGAGTGCTATAGCATCAGAGCTCACAGTAACTTCCAACTCTTGGGCTCAAGTGAATCTCTTGCCTCCACCTCCCAAGTAACTAGGACTACAGGCACCCACCACAACACCCAGCCATTTTTTGGTTGCAGCCATCATTGTTGTTGGGCAGGCCCGGGGTGGATTCAAACCTGCCAGCTCAGGTGTACGTGGCTGGTGCCTTAGCCCATTGAGTCACAGGCGCCAAGTCAACACATTTAAAAACAATTTAAACAGAAAAAAATCTATTAGAATGCAGAAATAACATTTGAAAAAATCTAGCAACCTTCATGATTTAAAAAAACCTCAAACACACAGCATAGGAGGATATTTCCAAAGAATACAAGCTGTATGTGACAAAGCCACAGCCAACATCTTCCTGAATGGAGAAAAGTTGAAAATATTCCCCCTTAGAAGTAGAACAAGACACGAAAGGCACCCTTGTTCTACTACTTCTATTCAAAATAGTGCTAGAGGCCTTTGTCAGAGCAATCAGGCAAGAGAAAGAAAGGGCATCCAGATTGGAAAAGAGGAAGTCAAATTATCACTGTTTGTTGATGATATAATCTTATACATAGAAAATCCAGCCAAAGGCCTCTTCCATAAGACTCAAAGATTTGATAAATGAATACAGCAAAGTATTGGGTTATAAAATCAATGCATGAAAATTAATGGCATTGCCATATACCAACAACAACCAAGCTAAGCACTAAATCAAGAACTCAATCCCATTTACAATAACTGAAAAAAAAAATCTAGGAATAAGGAGTATATAAAAAAATCTCTAAAAAGAGAACAACAAATCACTGATGAAATAAATTATAGACATTATATTGGAAAATATCTCATATTCATATTAATAGATTGAAAGCTTTGATGTTTTTAAAATGACCATACTGCCCAAAGCAATCTATAGATTCTGTGCAAATCTTTTCAAAATACCAACATATTTTTTCACAGAATTGGAAACAATTCTAAACTTTATATAGAACCAGAAAAAGCCCAAATAGCCAAAGTAATTTTGACCAAAAAAAAAAAAAAAAAAAAATGGAGGCAACACATTGCCTGAATTCAAATTATGCCACAAGGTTATAATAACTAAAACATCAAAGTACTGGTATAACAATTCTTGATATAGATTAAAGAATCAGAAGAGAGAAGCCAGAAGTAAAATCGCATAGTTCCACATACTTATAACCAATTGATTTCTAAAAAAGTTGACAATGAAAGTTGCATATGAAAATAACATATACACTGGTGAAAGAACACCACTTTCAATAGATGGTGATGGGAAAATTGAATAGACATATGTAGAGACAATTGTGTCTCTCATCTCATGTAAAGAGCATCTAAAGAAGGATTAAAGACTTAAACATAAGACCTGAAACAACAAAAATCCTCAAAATCCTAGAAAACCAAGGAAAAGCTCTACTGGATATTGACTGAGACAATGAATTTATGACTAAGACCCCAATAGCAAATGCAATAAAAACAGAAATAGACAAGTGGGATTTAATTGAACTAAAAAGCTTCTGCATAGCAAAAGAAATAACAGTAAATAGTCAATCTACAGAATGGGAGAAAAATGCAAAAATGTGTCTGACAAGGTGTCTAACATCCAGAATCAGGCGTCTGACTAACTTCCATAATCTACAAGGAACCCAAACAACTGAGCAAGAAAAAAGAAAAAAAAACCTTTATTAAGTAGGCATGACATGCATAGGCACTTTTCAAAAGATGTACAACTGACTAGCAAACATGTGCCCAAAAAGTTCTTACTGTCGCTAATCATCAGGGAAATAAAACTTAAAACCACAATGAGATACCATCTTACTCCAGTGAGAATGGCCATTAAAAGTCATAAAACAATAGATGCTCATTCAAACGCAGTGAAAAGGGAATGGTTATCCACTGTTGGTAGGAATGTAAATTAGTACAACCTCTATGGAGATCAGTTCAGAGATTTCTCAAAGATCTAAAAATAAATCTACCATTTGATCTTGCAATCCTGTTACTGGGTATCAAGCCAAGGAAAAGAAATCATTATTTCAAAAAGATACTTCTATTCATTTCAGCACAATTCACAATCATAAAGATAAAGGATCAACCTAAGAGCCTATCAACTGATGAGTGAATTAAGAAAATGTGATACATACACACACACCCCATGAAGTACTGCTCAGCAATAAGAAAGAATGAAATAATGTCCTTTGTAGAAATCTGAACAGAACTGGAGGCCATTATCCTAAGTGAAGTAACTCAGGAATAGAAAACAAGCACCATGTGTTCCCATTTACAAGTAGGAGCTTAAAACTATGGTTAGACAAGGGCACACTGAGTAGTATAATTGATCATAGAGATACAAATGTGGGGATAGAGGGAGGAGGTGAGGGATGAAAAATTACCTAGGGAGTGCAATATTCGCAGCCCTGGGTGTTAGATACACCAAAAGTCTCAGACATCACCACTTCACTAAGTCTATTACAATCAAAATGAAAACTAAATAGGACAAGCATTCAAATATTCTCATCTTTGTTTTTATTTTACCTTGCTGTTTAACAAGTAATAGATAAATTCACCAGATAGTTCTGTGTCAACATTATTCCTTTACTCATGCCATTTCTGCTATATGGGAGGTTTTCCTTACACCTCTGTGGAGTGAGATTCGCTTACCCTTAAAGTTTAATTGCTATCTGGCCAATATCTTCTTGTATTACACATTTTATTACTTATATATCCCTTAGTATAATAAAGACTTAAAACTGTGAAAAATAAAAGAAGTGGAAACAATTGCAAGAATCTGAGCTGACATATTCCAGTTCCCATCACGGCTCACAAGCTAATTTCCTGGGGCTATTCACTCCCAGTTAGATAGCCATGACGAGGCCAAGAAAGTGTCTGTCCTACTTAAGAATGGAAAGCTCAACAGCAGTGGTATATCAGCTCCATCCATACAGAGAAACAACCAAACTACTAAGCAAGAGAAACATCCCTGAGATCTAAATAGTGCCTCCCACTAAGAAAAGTCTCCCTCGGTAAGATGGATTTTGAAGTATTATCACTATAAAATATTCTAGAAAGTGGAGTACATACATACACTCTAAATTCTTTCTAATAATCTTAAGTATTTGGAAATGCCACTTAGACTGTCTCTATTCTCAAACAGAAATTCCTAGACAATGAGGATTCCTATAAATCTTGATCAGTCTTAACTTAGAGAATTAGGCTATCAGTATCAACAAGAGCTACAACTCACTGTGTGAAATTACTAATTAATATATTTCACATTCTCAGAACCAAATCAGATATATTTTTCTATAAAATAAATTTAAACTTATATAATAATTTGAAATGGCTTATTAACTTCTGAAAAGTTACCTCCAACGTTAGTCTGAGTGCTACTGAGTTAACTGGCCCTCCAGACATCTTATCACTTTCCATCTAAGGAGGGTTCAGACATTACACATCAGCTACCTATTTTTTCCTACCTTGTATTTTTTTTTCTTAAGAAGGCAGAAATGTAGACATCCTCCTAGAATAATTCTATTTTCTCCAAGATTATTTCATTTATTATTATTATTTTTTTATTAAATCATAGATGTGTATGTTAGTGCAATCAAGGGGTAAAATCAGGTTCATATACTGAAATACTTTCATCAAACTTTTTCACATAGACTTCATAGCATTTTCTTAGTTATTGTATGAAGACATTTGTTCTCTGCATTTAGTAAGTTTCACCTGTATCCTGAGATGCACCATGGGTGTGACTCCACCAATTCCCCTCCCTCAACCCCAACTTCCCCTCCCTTCCCATATTCTTGTACTATGCATGGGTTATAGCCTTCATATGAAAGCTATAAATTAGCATCATAGTAGGGCTGAGTACATTGGATACTTTTTCTTCCATTCTTGAGATGCTTTGCTAAGAAGAATATGTTCCAGCTCCATCCATGCAAACATGAAAGAGGTAAAGTCTCCATCTTTCTTTAAGGCTGCATAATATTCCATGGTGTACATGTACCACAATTTATTAATCCATTAGTGTGTCAATGGGCACTTGGAGTTCTTCCATAACTTACCAATTTTGAATTGGGCTGCAAAAAATATTCTGGTACAGATGTCTTTGTTATAACGTGATTTTTTGTCTTCTGGGTATATACCTAGTCAAGGAATTATAGGATGAAATGGCAGGTCTATTTTTAAATCTCTAAATATTCCCCAAACATCCTTCCAAAAGGAACATAATAGTATGCCTTCCCACCAGCAGTGTAGAAGTGTTCCCTTTTCTCCATATCCATGCCAACATCTCTGGTTTGGGGATTTTGTTATGTGGGGTCCAGTTTTAGTCTCTTCCATGTGGATATCCAGTTCTCCCAGCACCATTTATTGAATAGGGATTCTTTCCCCAGTGTATGTAAGAAGTATTTCAAGTTTCTAATCTCAGGAATCACATTTTTCACATCTAGTTTAGTTTCTTTTCAAGTGTCCCTGACATGTTTTAAAGCAGTGGTTCTCAACCTGTGGGTCATGACCCCTTTGTAACAATTGAAAATACATCACAGCATTAGGAAGTTTGAGAACCACTGTTTTAAAGTCAACATTTTTTGTAGAAGTACATTACACTTAGAGAAAAAGGTGCTTGGAAAAGAATTTAACACATTTTGCCAACATAAACATATATAGGTGACAGTGACCCTGGGGGAAACAAACAAATAAACAAACAAATAAAACAGAACATCATTTGCACCCCATGAGCCATGGTTACCTCTAACTGCTAGATTTTCCTTGTCCCTGGAGATAAACCCTCTTCTGATTTCTAATGCTATATGTTAATTTATCATTGTTTTTAGACTCTCTATAAAGGGAAACACATGGTATATTTTCTTTAGTGTCTAGTGAGATTTTTCAGTGGTTTTTATTATATCCAGCAGTAGCCTTAATATTTTCCTATTACATGGTATTCCATTTTATGAACATCTCATACTTTATTTATTTTACTGGAAATGGACAATTTTTTTTTTATATTTTCAGAGTATTACAAACATTGCTGCCATAAAGTTTCTTGTGTATGTCTTTTGTCTATATGTGCAGAGTATATGCTCAAGTCAGCTTGTATTTTTACAGGATTATTCCATTAACTTTGTTGAGACTAGGCTTTACTCAGGCAAGATTAGTAACAGGGAAACCAATTTTGACATATTTCAGGTGATACCACCTTGCGCCTAGTTGTGGCAGTGGAGTGATAAAATAGGGTCTACATCTGCATATATTTGAAGATTGAGCTTAAAAATCTGGGCTAAGCTTTCTACAGATGATTATATCACTGAAAATAAAGACGAAGGACTTACCAATACTCACCAAGTCCTGTCTGATCTGGATCCTCTCTGATCCTCCTTTCTCCCTTTTCCTCTGTCCCATTACCTTGATTGCCCTACTGTGAACAGGATTTCATATGAACAGAATTAGGCAACACTTCTTTGCCCAAGGCCTTTGTACTTAGACTTTTTTCTACCTGAAAAGTTTTACTTCCAGACATCTGCGACACTCGTGTGTATTTAAATGTCACTTGGTCAGTGCAATCTTTCCTGATCATACTGCCAAAAATTACTGAACTACACAACTCTGAAATTTCATATTCTTTTTTTCTGTTTCTATAATTTCCATAACAGTTGACACTATCCAACATCCTACACACTTTTCTTATATGTCTTTGTAACTGCCTATCTAAAACACTTGAAAGAGTTATCCTTGAAAGTATGAATTTTTGTCTGTTTTGGTCATTCCTTTATCTGGATCTCCAGGAATCATGCCCAGAATGCAGTAGGTATTCAAAGGATTTCTTATGTGAATAAATGAGAACATAAACAGATCAACTGTGAAGTCCTACTGTGGTGTTCCTTTTTTCAGTATAGTTCATTTTCTGTATATCCTAGGAAAGTTCCTTAGACTTTGTAGAATCCTTTGATATGTTGCGGCTCTTATATATTTATCTTTGCTTGTTGCTGACTCCTGTCAGTATTCTCTACATAGAGTCTGACATAGTCTGAATTTGTGTCTGGTTGGTATTTTTGCATATCTCCTCTTCCTTTTAACATCCTCCTCTAACAAACCATGCTCCACCTACAGCTATTTCTAGCATTTGACTATCAGATATTAAGCTAAGGTACAAGATGTGCATACATGTTAGTCAAAATTCTAGAGGATCTTTTATGGCTCTAATAAACTGAGGTAGAACATTCACTATTAATTTTTGTGTCTATGAGATATTGCATATATTTTTAAGTATTTTGGAGAGATTCAGAACTTTCCTTTTTCCCTGAATCATTTATGGAAAAACATAATGTCCAATAATTCTCACAGTATATGTATTCTGTCCAGTTTTCTCTCTGTTTCCACTGTCCTTGACATTTCACATATACTCCAGTGAATATTTATTTACCAGGCAGAGGAATGCTGACACCTGCACAGAAAAGGATAGCTAGTCACCTAGACACTGACTCTAGTATTAGAATGATTGTTGAACATATCTCTGCTTCCTTCCCCTGTGTGTTTCTATGGCCAATGAGCAGACCATTAGTTATTTTTAAAATTTGACCCTTATTGTACTTAAATAATTAGAAATGTATTGCCAAGATTGAGGAATTATGAACCTTTAATTTTCAGGGTCCCTACCTTACCTAAACTTCCCCAACTACCTAGTTCTGACATTTTATATTCTTCTATTCTGTTTCTACAATCCCCTTAGCATTTATCACCATCTAACTTACTATTACATGCCTTAATGATTGCCCATCTAAAACACTTGCAAGCTTATAAAAAATTAACCAAATAATCCCGGCCATCAGTCTACCAGAGTTTTGCCCATTTTTCAGTCTAGAGCTAGCTATTTTAAAGTCTTTTAAATGTGCCCAGTGTGTGTTCTTTCATATTTCTAATATTAACATTTTGCTATCTTTTGAATGTTAACATCATGTTAGACACCATCTCAGCACTCTTCTACAACCACTCAGCCCATCTTCCCCAAATAAGTACATGTATATTGTATATTTGAATTCACTCTTTCTATTTTTCCACTAGATTTTAAAATATTACTAACTGATATTCCAAGTTTTTTACATTTTCCTGGAGAAATGTAAAAATTTCTTTATTTTTCTTAAACTTGGTTTTCTTGGAATCTTTAGTATAGCCATCTAGTAATTTATAAATTCTGTAAAGTGTTTGAGTAATATTAATATAATTTTTCACAATATATACTGGCCATACAACCTGGTGGTTGACTTTCCTGCAATCCTAGCACCCTCTCAGATAGTTGTCCCCCTCAGGATTCCCTTGGCTTCCTTCAGGTGTTGAGTACCCTTCTTTGAAGATAATTGGTTAACTTCTTTTTAGAATGTGTTTGTTTGTTTCCTTAAAAGACATACTCTAGGATCTTCCTCAGAAAGAGGTTGTGAGATCTACATTTATGTTTTAAACTTTGCATGTGAAAAATTTATCTATTCTTTTCTTACACTTGAGTGCCAGTACATTGAAGTGGATTTCCACTTTGGAAACCATTTTTACTTACATTTTTGAATGTGTTTTCTCCTCATTTCTTCTGTCTTCCAATGTTGCTATCGTGAACTCAGATGCCTTTTTAATTTTCCAACTTGTGCACATTTATTCTACTTTGGAAAATTTTAAAATGGGATTTTATCTCTGATGTTCTAAAACTTAATGCAAGAATTGTTTGCTATCACCAAATTTTCTTTACCCAGGACTTATGAAATTTTGCTTTAGAAATATATGCATTTAAAGAATAACATCCTTCCTCCCCATAATTTTGAAAACTCTTTTTGAAACACTTCATAAATTATATATTTATAACTCTGTTCCTCAACTTTCCCATTTTTATGTTCATTTTGGTTTCTATGCCTGTATCAGAAGCTTATGACTATGGAAGTCTTGGTTCACAGCAGTAAAGTCTCTGTGTATGCAAGGGGTTTGCTACTGGTGAACTAGCATAGGATAAAAGCATTTCTGTCACATTATTCGCTGAAGATACTCACATATCAGAATGTTTAGCCATCATCTTTGGCATACTCATTTACTTCATGTAAGATAATCCTGTCTCTTTCCTGTGAATTAGTCCCCTGGATATTGATATTCTGGATCTTGGCAGTGAGCACCTGGAGTTTTACAGTTGAAAAAAGAATATTTTACTTAATTTTCAGGTTTTATGTTTTAGCATTCACTGCTTCCCACCCCCATGCCTCATGCCTGCTGCCTTTGAGATGGCATCTTCTCCTAGAAGACGAGGGGAGGGAGCCAACTTAGTACATTCCAAAATATAAGTGGGGGGTTTCACTTGTTCTCTGTACAGACTTTTTTTCCACAATCTGCTTCTTTTTCGGACTCCTGATGCTCACCCAACCTTCTATGGCATCTGGTGCCTTTAATCAGCTTCCTTCATAGCAACTCCTGTCCATCTGTGGACAGAAGGAATCAGTAAGTCCCTCCAGGAACTTACTAATTTAAGGGGGAAGCAGAGAAAAGTAGATTTTCACAATATACACTACAACAAACCCAGGAACATTTCAATTCAAGATGAATGTTACCAATATATTCAGGAAAATGGTATCTGGAAATAAGAATTTCAGGGTCTGCTTCCAAGGAGCCAAGTAGTATTTATTACATAAAGAAGGGCTCTTGACTCGCTTGAGCCCAGGAGTTGGAGGTTGCTGTGAGCTGTGATGCCACAGCACTCTCTCCAGGGTGACAGCTTGAGGCTCTGTCTCAATAAATAAATAAATAAATAAATAAATATAAATATAAATATAAATAAAAAAAGAAGGGCTCTTGAGCAAATTCTGTAGTGGAGTATACCCTCTTTTGCGAGAGAGAAACTTCAGCCTTCTGACATAATAATGCTGTCTGTATTATCTACTAACAGTATCTATCTAATTTTAGTAAATGTGAATTATATTCAACAAACCAAACATGAAGACTTAGTGACATCCCAATTTATTCTGAGATTAACATGCTGATTTTGGCAACATGAGTCATATGAACAAAACTTTAGTTTTCAGAACTGAGCAAAAAAATATTTGAAAAAGATATCAGTTTTATTTAAGTGCATTAACATTATCATCTTAAGTATTTTTAGGTATATGATTTCACATTTGAACATATTAGTTAATATTCAAATATCATTCATGGATCTGATTGTTCTTCACTTCTGATAATCCTGCATGACAGATGTTTGCAATGTTTTTAAGAAATCAAACACATGTTTTTTCCATGGCTTATAAAATATATCAAATTTTATAAAAATATGATTGAGTCATCCTGATACCAATATGACCATAGCAAGCAAAATAACAACATCAACTCTGAACAAATAATAGAAATCATATTAGACAGGACATATGTGACAAATTTGAATTTCTCAGGAAACTGCCACTGTGATCATCGTTTTGTCAATGTCATTGTCCCATAACGGGACTCAAGAACTGTTTGCAAGCATCTGACGTGATGTATTATAGACTCACTTCTGTAAATTATTTTTGCATAATGCTTTTCTGGTGTAAAAATACATAAACATAAAATGATGAAATAAAAAGTTCTGAGAAGTTGAGCAAAGTGATGGAAACGTCCATGAGCTGCAGAAATCTGTGGCTAGGCATGTAAACATTATTTAAAGTATTTCATGGCTGCCATCCTAGGTTCAGTACCCCCTTGGTAGGGAATGGACATGTTTTTATAAAATATAATATGTAGTTTCATGACTTCATTTTAATTTGTAAAAATATGGAAAGAATTGTTGCATATTTAAATTTTGCCATGTACTCTGCTACATACTTGTCTTTAATTGATTTTATCTTATTAAAAAAATAAAACAAGCCATAAAATATATTCTATCATACCTTCTTTAAAGGAACAAGAATTCAATAAAATTCTTATATTTTATATAAGCAATATAATACCAAAGAACACAGACTGCATTAAATATTAATAAAATTCCCAGGGTTTAAATCCAAGTGTCTATGTCCACAAACCTTGGAATTGCATGCTTGGTCAGTGATGGAGATCAGATGCTACATGACTTTCTTGTCATTATTAATGGCAGTGGTGATAGAAAATGAAATTGTGAAGTGGGTGGGAGAGGGAATTTGATTATAGATGGACATAGAAAGTATGAACTTCTTGAGTTAGTATAAGAAGGGTTAGAAAAGGCAATTTATTCTGGCAGTCACATTACTTATTAGACATTGTGTTATCTACTGAGAATATGGCATGTTATTTAATCTTTCAGAAAGTAAAATCAGGTAGGTACCAACATTTCTTTACCTGGAATAAGCTGGAGTTCCAAGAGGTGACAAAAACTCCCGAAGGCAAACACCTAATGTGAGAATGTAGGAATTAGTAGTTAATAGTTGGTTAAATCATTGAAATCATTCAAAAGCCTTTTTACTCCCAGCATCAAGATAGTGTACCAGGCCACTAAATTTATTCTCAGCCAAGTTTGTGCTATACTTTCCTCTTCAGCTTCTGTGTTTTGGTAGTAGTTTATTTGCTTGTATGTGTTGATTATACCCTGAGTACAGAATCCGTGCACACGTATCACAGAGGGTGGGCAGAGAAACAAGTCTTGTCTTGCTTGTAACTCCCTAGGAAAGGTGCTGATACCTTTACTTCCCTTTTGTGTCTGCTACATGGAGTCTCATGTGTAAAGATACACTGAAGACACACTTTTGTACGTTTACACTATGTGGCTGTATGGAAATATGCAACCTAAACTTCACAGTTAAACATAAAATTGTTAAACATAAAATATTTTTGAAGTCCAGATGAATACTGCTAATTAGAATTTTGAAAGATAGTTGAGCAGTTTGAAATAACTATTCTTTAGTTTCCAGATTTTATTATTGTTCTCATTCCTTTTGATGAAGGATTACTTTTATGTATGAGACTAAATATGATGGATTTAGAACAGATAAGTAATCTATGTAGTATTATATTAGTTTTAATATAACATAGTTATATTATGTTAGTTTTCTCACTGAATCCTGTCATTTGTTTTGAGTTAATATAGCCAAGAAGAAACAGTAACTGTTCTCCCATAAAATTTCCTAGCATTTAATCTTTTCCCTCCTCAATATAAGAAATTTTCTCCAGTAATCACAAATCTAAATTTAAAATTAAACATACCAAAGTAGTGTATTAGTTAGTTTTTCTTGAGTTGTTCCTTACTTTTTCAATTTTATTGCTCTCCTCTACTTCACTTCATATTTTCTTATTCTTTCTACTATAATTTCTTGTTTTTTATCTACTTCACTACTACACGTTAGAGCAATAATATCCAAACTTAAGGATGTACCATTATTTATAAAGCCCTGTATTTGATTGCTTTTGAATATTATCAATTAATACTGTACATAGATAAATGATATTTTTACAATTTATTAATGTGAAGATGAATGTACTTTAGTTATACACAAGGCCCATTTCTCCTTAGTTTATCATAATTTATAGTGTATACTGTGTTTGGATCCTGCTACCTTAAAGTTATTAACATGGGCTTTCAATAGTATATAATTTATCAATATTAAATTCCACTTAGCATATTTTAGTACTTTCATTGTATCAGTGAGGACTCTCAAGCTGATCATATTTCCAGTACAACTAGAGCACGATGTAGCTCTAGAAGTGAAACTCTGCCCACCTTTAAGTGAAAGTCACATATAGTCCCTCCTCTTATGGAGGCTATGTGCATGTTTTTGAACTCAAAATTTTAATAACAGAAGAGTACAAGATTTCGTGATTCCAGTAAATATTTTTGATTAGTCACTATGTTATCAGCAAGTAGATACAACACTAATTTCTAGAACTCCTATGAATTGCTAAATTCTTAATTGGCATTGAAAAGGAGAAGCAAGAGGTCGGCATCCACTTTTTTTTTTTTTTTTGAGGCAGGGTCTGATTATGTTACCCTTGGTAGAGTGCCATGGTGTCACACCTTACAGCAACCTCAAACTCTTGGGCTCAAGTGATTCTCTTGCCTCAGCTGGGACTACAAGCACTGGCCACAATGCCTGGCTTTTTTTTTTTTATTGTAGTTGTCACTGTTTAGTAGGACCAGGCCGGACTTGAACCTGCCAGCCCCAGCGTATGTGGCTGGCACCATAACAGCTGAGCTATGGACACCAATTCCAGTATCCATTTTTATCAAACAATTTCCTGCCTTTATGAACACATAGTGCATTAACATTATTCAGAGAAATAGAACCGATACAATAAAGTGTATATATGGTAGATCATCTACCTATCCACCTATTTACCTATTAATTTTCTATCATTTAAATGTTATCTAGCTATATCAGGGGTCCTCAAACAATAGCCTGTGGGTCACATGCGACCCACCAAGAACTTTTATCCAGCCCGCCAGGTGTTTTTGCCTCCATTGCCTGTCGTGTTTAGCAGCGGATTCATCCCGGCCTGCAAAATCTGTTAGCGGAAAAAACACTGGTTGCATTCCCAAACAAAACATGCGTAGATTCACTGGAAAAGTTGCAAAAAGAGTTCCAATTTATATTCAAAGAGCTTCATCTTCATGAACAGGACATACAGCTTTTTCACAACCCATTTTCTATTGACATTGAAAATGTGGAGGCCAGTCCTTGAAATCACTGCCCCAGCTGCCCCTCTGCCAGCTGCTCCAGCACCACCTCGGGCTGGCATCTCCAGCAGATGGGAGCCAGGAGCTGATGGGTGTGGCAGGGTGGCTCAAGCTCTGGCTCCAGCTCTGTGCCTGTGGCAACTTTCGGGCTTCTCCAAGGGGCTGGCCTGTGGCACCCAGATGCTCTAAGAACATTTCCAGTGTTGCTCGGACAACAAACGCAGTGGGATTCAGAATTCCTGGAGAATTGCCTTTGTGAGAAGCTGGAAGTATTTCTTGAAATTCCTTTTCTTAGTTTTTCAAAGAAGCATCAAGAAACCATGAATGACATTAGTCATGAAGAGTTTGACTGCCACTTGCTTGATGAAGGTTTTACTGCCAAGGACATTTTGGACCAAAAAATCAATGAAGTTTCCTCTTCTGATGATAAGGATGCCTTCTATGTAGCAGACCTCAGAGATGTTCTGAAGAAACACTGAAGATGGCTAAAAG